>CAUYRT010031255.1:0-27346 GCA_963574885.1 Lepilemur ruficaudatus
ATATATATTATACCATTCTCTCTCTCTCTCTCTCTCTCTCTCTCTCTCTCTCTCTCTCTCTCTCTCTCTCTCTCTCACACACACACACACACACACACACAGCATACAAATTTAGAAGGCCAGATTGTTTGCTGTGAACACCTCTCACAAAGCGATCAGGACTGGAAGTGGAAGGTGAGAGGCTACTTTTCACATTTTATTCCTCAGTCTTTTGTATTGATGGCTTTTGTTTTTAGCAATAGACATTACAAATTTTTTAATCATAAAAATAAATGGAATTATTTATTTTAGTAAAGTTATATTGAAGATAATTCCCTGAAGAAGCTCAATTTATCTCATATTAATGACTTTTTACCCATTAGTTATACAATTTCTTCTTTCTTTACAAATGAAAATAATATAATTAGTTGAGGTAAACATTTGCTATACCCAAATTTGAATTTTCATATTGAATTTTGGGGTGATAAACACCTTAAATCCGTATGTTACTTGCTCTGAAAAAAAAAAATAGGTCAATTTCCAGAATCTTGTTTGATGTAAGAATTTAAACTGTTTCCAAGGTAACCAATCATATCTCTAGAAAGCTCAGATAAGCTTGTGTCTCTTTCTTCATTTTGAATGCTCGGCTCTTTTCATTTCCTCGTGGAAACCTTGAACTTTAACATACACACACACATACACACACACACACACACACACACACACACACACACACACACTCCTGACTTTGCTTGCTTTCCATCAAGGATAAAAGGTACAACAAAACTGAATGTATGCTAATTGATCTTTAAACTGCTTAGTGCAACTGTTTTATTATCTTTTCTGTCTTTATATACTATAAATACTGACAACCAAATGTTGTATGACTGTTCATAAAAGGAAGCATATTAATTTTATGTGAATTCCCAGGTAACTGTTCTTCAGTTTATGTTCTTTCTTTGTTCTTTGTGTTGTTTATCTTCAACATAGATATTGAAGACTAAGAATATATCAATAATGTTTAGCAAAATAATAGTACATGTTTTGTTTAATTTGCTAAAGCAATATTGTCCAATAAAAATATAACGTGAGCCATATATGCAATTTTTAATTCCCTAGAAGCCACATTTAAAAGCAAAACTAAATGGATAAAATTAATTTTAAGTGTATTTGGTTTAACCCAATTTATCTAAAAGATTATTTCAACATATAATAAATATAAAAATTATTAATGAGATATTTTACATTCTTTTTTTTTTTTAACTAAGTCTTCAAAATCTGGTGTGCATTTTATAAGTACAGCACATAGCAATTTGGACAAGCCACAGTGCAAATCCTCAATAGCCATTTGTGGCTGACAGTGACCAGGTTGGACAGCGAAGATCTAGACAATGGTGATTGCTTCCTTAAAACCGTCATTATCATCTCATCAGTAGGATATTTATAGATGTAAAATATCATTTTGCGGGATTTTCTTTCCTTCCTGAAAGTTAGTTCATCAACAAAATGTTAAATTGACTTCCTTAATGGAAAATATTTTATTTTCACCTTTCATCATTATCTTTTTTATCCTTTTGATGATTTTTTTCCTACCAGTAAATAGCCATCAGAGGAAATGACAATATAAATATATCCTACTTTGTATCTCCTAAAAGACAATTTTCAGAAAAAGGTAAAATCATGATCCTCATACACATACTTATAAAATGAACACATGTTAAAGAATTTTCTTTACTCCTGATATGGGAGACTCAGGCAGCTGGTATAACCGATTCAAAGAAAAAGTCAAAACTTACAAATTTAGATGAAGTAGAACAGTGTGGAGATGAATTGCAAATAGGGACAAAACTTTTTACTACAGGAAGGAGGAAGCCAATTAAATCAGAATCAGGTAGGACAGAATTTCCATAGCTATCAATTATCTACAGCTTGTGAAGAGTTGCAAAATAGCTAAAAAATAATGAGTAGGGCTATAATCCCATTACCCAAAAGACTCTGCTATAGATGACAAATGGTTTTCCAGTGAAACACAAAGTTTTTTGTACATAATCTGAAAATTCATTTAGAGCCACCTAAGCATCAAGTCTCAGCTTTGCCCCAAAATTATAGAGTAATTTTATTGATAAACCAAGGCGTGGTATTACATGTTTTCTAAGCCTCTTTCCAGCGATATGATTTTTTGAATGAAGGGCTCCAAAGATGCAGACCCCATCCAGAAATAAGTCTCCCGACACTAGATAAGTAGTCTGGTTCTTTTCCAGCAGTGTCCCCACCTACTGGTGATGTCATCAAACACTTATTGTAAGATTTTGCAGGCTGTCACAAAGGAACAACGTGACCAAGCTCTTCACACATTTCAGTGCTTACCACTCTGTTTCCACTCCCAGCAAAGAAGCAGTTTCCTAGTCCTTGGTTTGCAAGATAGACATATAATAATAAAATTTGCCTCTCCACAATTTAGAAAAGAAGAGCACAGTGATTTAGAGTAAGAAGTCATTTGCTTTCACTCTAGCAAAGAAGAAAAAATAATAGAGTAATGTGGCTATCCTAATGCAGAGAGAAATGGCTGATGGCATCATAATCGGATGCAGGGGACTATTGAGAAATTGCTTGTAGGACAGGGTGATACATGGAAGGGCAATGGATCAGAAGCCAGGAACTCAGAGTCTTTAACTCTTCCTTGAGAAGCCTTTCATCTTGCCCTAAATGAAGCCATGTCCCTCTGATTGTTTTTAATTATTTCCCTTAAAAGTAAGAAGAAAAACATTCAGGCAGCATTAAAGTAAGCTTGAATTTGGGGACATATATCAAACTTTGGAATCTCTTTGTAGAACTCACAAATCTGTGCTGGAAGGATGCACAAGTACAGCATCAAAATTCAGAGAGGGGCCGATCTCCTTCAGGAACTCCTCCAACCTGAGGACTAAGGGTCTCACCTACATGTAAGACTTCATGTAGTCTTATAAAAGACTACCCCCCCCCCAGGACATTTCTGAATCTAGCCTCCATCTCGTGTCTCGTGTGCCCATGGTCATGAGCCTTTATGGCCTAATGCATGACGATATGCTAAGCCAGGCCATGACGTCTAGAAAGCAGTTGCTCTGTAGGGACAGAGCCTTGGCGAGGAGCCAGCGTGGTCACTTGTGCAACACCCAGTCCTCCCTGTGGGAAATAACTGCTGGAAGGCAGGCACCCGAGGACTTGTTTTCTTCACAGTGAGTGGTTTTCACTCACTGAGAGACACATCGCTACCAGTCCATGAGCCGTTTTCAATTAGACAAATGACTCAAGTGGTATCCAGAGCACACCCTAACATTTAACGTTAAAGATTCACTTGAACTAGGAAAATCTTCAGAGCTAAAGGGCATAAATGTCTAGTTTATAAATGAATATACAACTTAACTCCATTTTATTGGACTGTTCTCTTGATTTTAAAAAAAGTCTTCTCATAATAACTTGGAACATTTGAGCTATCTTTTCTCCTGTAACTGGGGAAAATAGCTTATATCTGGAGCTATGAATTTGGACATTTTCAAGAACAGAGCTATTTTCATGAACTGGTTAGATCAACTAGTTTTCTTCTCATTATACCACCTCCTGTTATCTATTAACAGAAGGGAACATTAAGGAGAATCCTAGCCTTCAGACTTCCTTTTTTGCCATACATGTCATAGTTATTATTTTCAAGCACTGGCTTTTTTAAAAAAATGTAATTGGGAAATACTGTATTTTGAAATTCAATTGACTTTCTTCAAAACTGTCAAGAAAAACAACTAGGGAGCAGGAAACTTCGTGCAAAAATTAAAAGATGGAAAGATAATCGATCAAGCAACTGAGGATCATGCACTGCTCAGGAAAAGTAAGGTCAGTAGTGAATATACCCTTAACTTTGTAGCCAGCACCTCCTGCTCCTAAGGTAGGATAGGCTTGGAGGCCCCGTGTGCTTTTAGAGACCCGGACCTACTAAGACTAAGCTATGACTGCCCCAGTTTTTTCCATTTCCATCTCCCTCAACTTATAATTTCCTTTGATTTGCCTTAGGACAGATGAGAGAAGAAATGGTCATGTAATGGGTCCTTAGTGTAAGACTTATTTTTTAATTGTGTTGCTTATTTATAAAAATAACATTCATTTTAGAAAGTGTAATAAATGCACCCTGTATAAAGAAGAAAGCCCAAATACTTATAATCTTGCCACCATTTATTGAGCAACTTTCCATGCCTCTTTTTATATGTGAATATGTAATTGGATGTGAATGGAATCATATTAAACATATTGTTTTGTTATGTACTATTTATTATTGTGTAAAGTATATCATGGAGATAGTTATATGTGTCAATATAGTCATTCATTATCCTTCTAATGGCCATATAATATTCTATGTAGATGCATCATCTATCATTTATCTAATCAGTCACATTGATGAACATGATATCAAGAGATAACACTGAAATAAAGTCCAGAAATGAGACTGTAGGTCTAAGGGACAAAGCTGCCTTATAGCACCAGATGGAAATTTGAGAAAGGATAATGTTAAGTCCTTTCAAGGCAGCAAATGGCCATGTGAGGAGGTGGCATACCCAGAGGTTCTGTCTTTTCTAGAATATGGGGTGTGTTATTGTCACGAGTATGATAGTGAAGCTCGGATGTAAACCAGAGAGCACTGGTGGAGCTCCGAGTCTAGGAGATAGACAGAACCCAGCTAACGCAGTAGTCAGAGCCTTCAGACTGGAGGCTTCATGCAGAAGCCCAAAGTCAACCAGACATCCCTGTTAGGGTGTACAGAATAATACAGGCTGCAATGTACAATCTGATATGCCAAAGGCCGCAGCAGTCAGGAGCCATCAGACACGAGCTGATTCCAGACATTCAGATAAGGAGTCCAGGTACCATGGGGTTTGAGAAGAGAAGTGAGGAACAGACTTCAGGAGACTGAGGACCCAGGACAGGGACCGTGATTCCTCTGCCGTGGAAATCATCACCCTGTGGACAGACCACTACCAGTACATGTGCTCCGGCTCCCAGGGTAAGCAAAATTCTGCTGATGCTGCTTATTTCAGAGAAAATTGAGTTATCTGTGGAATCTTCACAGTTGCTACAACAGTCCAACACTTTGTAAAGAGGGTGAGCAGTTTTCTATTGAGTTGAAGTGATACAGGCAGCCAAACCTCAGAAAGTAAGCCAAAGTAATTCACTTGATCATTCTCAGCTCTGAAAGGTGGGCTGAAAAACAAGCACTCCAGTTTTATTCCATAACACAGTGCTGGCAGTCACCCAGCCACCAGATCCTTAGCTTTATTCCAGACACTCATTTCATTCATTCATTCCTTGAATAAGTATTTATTGAGCACCTGCTGTGGGTCAGACACTCTGCTGTGCACTGCAAAGGGATAAATGAAACACAGTCCCTGCTCATTTCAAATAAGAAGAGAAATTATACCCCACCGTAACTGCATGAGAAAGAGGCTGCAGAGATATTTAGGTTAAAAGATAAACATTTCTTTTTGTTGGCAAAGAAAGATCAACACCATTTTATAAATCAATTGAAGACTTGGGGGCCAGGTGTGGTGGCTCACACCTATAATCCTAGCACTCTGGGAGGCTGAGGTGGGAGGATTGCTTGAGGTCAGGAGTTTGAGACCAGCCTGAACAAGAGCAAGATCCCATTTCTACTAAAAGTAGAAAAAGTTATCTGGGTGTGGTGGCTTGCACCTGTAGTCCCAGCTACTCAGGAGCCTGAGTAGGGTTGCTCAGGATTGCTTGAGCCCAGGAGTTTGAGGTTGCTGTGAGCTAGGCTGACACCATGGCACTCTAGCCCAGTGATAGAGTTGAGACTCAGTCTTAAAAAAAAAAAAAAGTAAAAAATAAAGACTTGGGAGCAAGAAGAGATAAGCCTTCTGCTGATATTTCAACTAGCACCTTATATATACTCAGTGGATTCAAAGCACTAAGCTAAAAAAGGGCCATATTTGTATTCACCAAATATTTGCTAATTACCTATTATAAGCCTTGTGGATATAGTAGGGAACAAGGGAGACACTGAAACTTATAGCCTAGTGGTAGGGGAAGAAATAGACAAGAAGAATATGAGTGATAGGAGCTTTGCAAAAAAATTAAAATGGTAATGATGTGATAGAGCACCTGGGAGGCAGCTGTAGATTAAGTGGCCGTGGACAGCCTCTCTGAGGGATTGACTTTTACGCTGAATTCTGTGTGGCAAGAAGGAGCCCGGCCCTCGGACAGAGGACTCTAGCTCACAGGAGGGTGCAGGATCCTCAAGACTAAGCCAAACGTAGTGAACCTGCAGAACAGTGAGAAGAGGAGCGTGGCTGGAGCAGAGGGGTGGGAGGAGACAGGTCAGAGAGGAAGGCAGGAGCCTGTCATGGACATGCTGACTTTGAAATGCGAGTGAGCAGGAGCCACCTTCGAGCGCCTAAGGTGCTCAAAAAAAAGGAAGGAATGACTCTTGATCCCAGTACTACTTTCCCTATAACAATCACAGTGGCACCACTGAGAAAAATTGTAATCCTGCTTTGTCTGAACCTGATTTCATAGATGTGTTTGCTATATTTCTATATAGGTGGGTAGATCAGTTAATCATTCATTTAACAAAAATTGTTGAGTGCTTACTATGTGCCAACCACAAACAGCTGCAAGACAGATGACAAATAATTAAGGACACAAATAAAAAACAAATAAATAATACAGTCTCAGATAGTGATATAAGCTATGAAGGAAATAAGGCTGAATAATGGGGTGTGGCCTAGGCACTATTTTAGATCAGGCACTTAGAGGAGAGACACTTGAGTAGAGATTTGTGATGAGAAGGAGCTGACCACGGGAAGGTCCTGGGGGATGGGAGGAACATTCCGGGAGGAAGGAACAGTGAGAACCGCAGCCAGGAGCTTGCCAAGTCCATGGCAAAAAGGCCAGAGTGGCTGGTGCACAGAGAGTAAGGGCGCGAGTGTCAGAGGTGACAAAGGCAATTTCTAAATGTAATTGGATGTGCAAGCAGGGATGTTGAGTTGGCAGTACGACATTTGAATGTGTAGTTCAGGAAAGAGGTCAAGGTTAGAGACGCAGTGCAAAGAGTCATGAGCATTAAAGCATGCGCACGGCGGTTCTTCCTTCTTAGCCTAGCCGGCGGACTGGCGCAGGGCGCGCTAAACACTCGCTCTTCCTTTCCTCATACTCATTCTCCTCTGGGACAGTAGATGATACTGGGAAAACTACATCTGCTGGGAAAAAATAAAGAGAATCCTGACAACCATATCTTTAACAAAAGCAAAAAAGGAGCATTGTCAGAGTCTGACTTGATCTGAGGAAGCTTCTGAAATTCTGACGTAATCTTTTAGTGCATCATTTTATTAGATTTGGACCTTTTCTTTCTTTCTGCTTTAATGAATCTGCTGTTCAACTGCATCCTCATATATAACTTCTGCCAGGAAGTGAAATAGTTTTATGCATGTTTCTTTAAGAGAAATGTAATCATCTGCAAGATTCTTTGAGATACGAATTTACATTTAATATTCTCCACCGGAGAATACTGGTAATATACAGTGTTTTGATTGGATTATTTCTGATAAAATATGAAGCTCTGAAGAGTGTTAATGAAAAACAGTAACTAAATCACATGTAAAAAGATTTCCATACCTATCATACTCCATGAAAATAAATCTAGACACATAGAGTTTAGAAAAGTGTAGTGTACAACGATGTTGCAATCCATTCTATCATGATAATTGTAATTATCTGAGCTGGGTTGTTTCTACGTAATTTAATTATTCACTTCAATACAGGATAATATTATTAAAGAATAAGGATGGTAATTATTAGTATGTTCAGCCCCCGGGTGAGAGTAGGATGTTTAATTAATGAACTACTCTCTCTCTTTTTTTTTTTTTAGACAGAGTCTCACTCTGTTGCCCAGGCTGTAGAGTGCCGTGGCGTCAGCCTAGCTCACAGCAACCTCAAACTCCTGGGCTCAAGCAATCCTTCTGCCTCAGCCTCCCGAGTAGCTGGGATTACAGGCATGTGCTACCATGCCCGGCTAATTTTTTTACATATATATTTTTTAGTTGGCCAATTAATTTCTTTCTATTTTTACAGTAGAGACTGGGTCTCGCTCTTGCTCAGGCTGGTCTTGAACTCCTGACCTTGAGCTATCCACCCGCCTCGGCCTCCCAGAGTGCTAGGATTACAGGCGTGAGCCACCGCGCCCGGCCCCCTCTCTCTTACTTTCTGGTTGACTCATTGATAAGATGTGCGCAGTATAGCAGGCTATTAGGTATTCTCCCCTGCTGATGGGTTATCCACATCATTTTCCCAACTAGAGTGGAAAAGAATCTATAACCCAGAAATTATGTTGACAAACTGGATAATCACTAGAACATCTTGGGATAGTGTTCATTCTGGACGACTGACAAAATGCAAAGGGGAAGTATGTTGGTGTACGGCTGCATCCAGTTCAGGTTTTCTTCGAAATGGCCTACTTCTTCCCCAGATGTTTCTTATTTTTGAGGGTTTCTAAACAATAAAGTTTCCTGAACCTGTCATAAAAAAAATATCTTTAATAAATGGCATCTTGTTATAATTTACCTTCTTTAAAAACCATGGGATCTCTTTAAACTTTCAGCAAGAAGAAAGAAAATTTAAAGAGCTACCACAAATTTTAATATATTCCACAGTCTGGCCCACATGTGGTCCCTAACTAATATTAATTATAATTAAACATAACCTTTCACTTTAAATGTGTCATTTTTATGCTTTCGTAGTATTTGTATAAAATTCATGGAAAGCAGTTAAAGACAAAACTCAACATTTTAGGAATAGACTGGACCCTGAAACACACAGACTCGTACATACTCACGTACATAAAAATGGACTCATCACAGAATAATTAGTAAATCCACACTTTGGGATTGGAGAAGAATGGTTTTAAAATATTAAAGGAGTAATCCAAGTATTTTAGAAAAAACTAAAACTGTTTCACTATATATGTGATCTGGATATTCGATGATGTGGTTTGGGTACTTGGCCCCTCCAAATCTCATGTTAAAATTTAATCCCCCGTTTTGGAGGTGGGGCCTGGTGGGAGATGTTTAGGTCCTGGGCGCAGATCTCTCGTGAGTGGCTTGCTGCCTCCCTGTGATTACGTGCTCATGCGAGAGCTGGTTGCTTGAAAGAGCCTGGCACCACCTCCTCCCTCTCTTGCCATGTGATACGGCTGCTCCCCCTTCACCTTCCACCTTGTCTGGAAGCTCCATGAAGCCCTCCAGAAGCAGATGCTGGCTTGATACTTGTACAGCCTGCAGAACGATGAGCCAAATAAACCTCTTTTCCCTATAGATTACCAAGCCTCAGGTATTTCCTTATAGCAACACAAGATGGACTAACACATAATCTGGTCTATAAAACAATAAATATTTCCCTATTATATCTGAACATATAAAGGACAAAGCCCCAACTTTGGCATCACCAGCTTCTTTTTGCTCTACCAATATCAATTAGACAAAATTCATATGTCCTCATAATGACAAAAATCATGAGTAAGCTATTAAAAAATTCACTTAGCAATTGCTTGTTTATGAAAGGGACAATGCTAGATACTGGATTGCTAGAGTAATTATGATGAAGTATACATCTATATTTAATAATTTATATAAATGTAGATATATGTAAATATTAAAAAGTCCTGCTTTAAAAGAAATTCAATTTTGTCAGGGAAGAAATAAACATTGAACTAAATACTAGTAATTTAAATGAAACAAAAAAAACTCTTGGTTCAAATAAAGAATCCACCAAAATCATAGGCTTATTATACCTTAATGCAGGAAAGGAAAAGTGGAACATTCAAAAATTTCCTATTCTTGGTTGGTTAAAAAAAATTCACAAGTATTTATACCCTTAAATATTATTTGACAACAGATTAATAGGCAAGTGAAGCAATTAGACATTCAAAGTCTCAGAAGTTAAAGGTTAGAATTTTTAGGGCATAGCAATCATTTCTGGAGTCTAGATCTTGTCGGTAACACTTGCAAGGACAGGTTGTAAAGTAGCAGAAATCAGAAAAGAATGGTTGTATTGTAGTCACACAAGTCTCTACATCAGATCAGAGGTTAAGGTTGATACTCTTATGAATGTCTAAAGTTCAGAATTCTTCATGAAACAAAATAGTGTTTGAATATATATGTCTGCAGGAGAATTGGAAACATCTTTTTTTTCTTTACTTTTTAAAATTTAGATTCTTTTTCCTGGCAGATGTCAGCCTTTCAAGGCTACTCACTGCAATCCCATTTGTTAGCACCAAGAAATAAGAGAAGGCTCGGGAAACTCAAAACTTGTAATACGGAAATAGGAAAGCACAATAATGAAACACTGCTTGAGTAGAGCAGGAGGCGTGTGCTAGTCAGTTACACTGGAACCCGCAATGAGCAGTGCCTGCGGTACTCACACCCCTCTGCAGCCCTCTCACACCGACTCCAGGCGTGCCCATATGAAATGCGCTGGGCAATGGGATGTGAGCAAGCAGGATGCAAACAGAGGCTTGAAAAGTGCAGCTTTGAATGGCAGAAACAGGAAAATTGACTTATTGGGTTAATCATAGGGAACTAGTGAAAGTTTCTAAGCAGAGGACTGACAGGATCAAAGTAGTGCTTTAAAACTATGACCCTAATCATGGTATGTAAAATAGAGTAGCATGAGACAGGGCGGTTGGAGATCTGGGTAGAGTGAACATTTGAGAGGTTATTCTCCTCTAAGTGGGCCTCTCCATTAGAAGAGAAGAGCAGAAAATTATTAATAATACTGGAAACAGTCTGTGTATTAAGAAAGAGCTGCAAGAAGAAAGGGACCAAAGCACCACAGTGGTACAGCTTCTCTCTCAGACCACTAGGGGCAGAGGTGGATGGCTCTAGCCAAGCCCTGGGAGAATGTTCTCCAAGGTTGTGTATTAATCCTTTCATTGTCATGAGAACAAAGAAGATGAGAGGGCAGGCTCATCATATTTGCCTTTTGATGTTACCTCATTTCTTGGCATGCCATGAAAGCACACTCCAACTTATTCTCTTGAATTCTAGAAATTTCTAACCCAGATGACTGTTTCAAAATAATCTAAATCTTTGCATTCTCCAATTTTCAGCATTCATATATCAAAAATCCTAAATTGTTGTAGATCTGGCCCCACACAGAGTACATACTGGCCCTAATTAGTATGCAAAGTTATGGCAATGGAAATTTGTATAGAGAAAGAAGTGCAAAAAAGTCACTTCCATTAGTAAAAGCATGCCCTTGAGAACCCAAATAAGGGACTCTCCTAAATGAACTTGGAATTGGATTAGAATCTTTCTCCCTCAAAGGACTGCACCTGCCTGTTCCAGAAGCAAAACAAGGATTCACCACAGAGTGGGCCAGAAATGTCTATTGGATAGTGAAGAATCGGCTTTCAAGGTGTCTTTGTGTGGAAGTTACATGGGTACTCCTTTTGAATAATTCATGGGGAGTGAGGAGAGAAGAGCCCCAAGAAGTATTATCAACATTTCCATTATTCAGAGGTTGTGCAGCAATCCATACGAGGCGTCTTGACTGAGGCCAGTACTGATTCAAGCGCTCTGGGGAAGTAGGCACAGCTGTCAATCCGTGGCATGTCCCTAAATCAGGTGAGCAGCATCAGGTGAAGAAGCAACGGACTGTTAGGTTTAGGAGCCCAGTCAGCTGATCCCCTCACTCCCTGGTCCTCCCAGAACATTCTCTCCTAGCAATTCCCAGGACCAATTAATTCTAGCCATCTGCTTTTCTCTGCCTCTGCTCCCAGGCTGCCAGTGCTGCTGGAGAAGCTCAGATACCTGTGCCAATTGGCATCACGACAGCCTCAGCTGGGCCCTCCATACTACTCAGCAGTCTTTTCACGTGTCCTAACCACCTTCCATTTACGGTGCCCAGAGCAGCTGTTCCAAACCCGTTATGCTCTCTCCTCAAGCTTCCTGTAGCGCTCCTCTCCCTTCATTCTCAGCTACTAACCTTGCTCCTACCTCGCCAAGAAAATAGAAGGCATTACCTCTGCACCCCTAGTCTTTAGGGTAGTGCTCAAGACATCATAGGGGGTGCAATGAATCATGAATAAATAAATTGATTCATTGATGAATGCAATTGGTGAGTATCAGTGTCTCTTCCTCTAACCTAGTATCAAACCCATCCTGGCTCTCTTCACGTGTACTTGAGAGAGAGAACTATCTTTCTTCCTTTCCAAGGACCATGCCTCCTCCTAAGCTCTCGATTCTGCCTGGTCCCTTCTCTTCCAGGATCATTTATGTGCTCTATCTTTTGTACCTCTCTTTCGGTTTCCTACACTTCAACCCACAGACATGCTGAAGTCTCTGTCTCATCCAGCCTGTATGTGCTAAGCCCTGTTATATGCTAGGCTCTGGTCTCAGCACCACTGAGATATGAGTTGGGAAAAACAGATAAAATTTCTGCCCTTAAATGGAGCGGAGGTAGATATTATCCTAATGAGGGAGACAAACAAATTAAAAAAATAGACGTTTATAAATGCCTTAAGAAAAATACAAACGGAATGAGAGCAGAGTCTACTGAGGAGAAAGTGGAGATACTACTTTAAATAGAGCAGACACATACAGGTGACCACTAGGCCAGGATCTGAGGGAGGGAAAGGAAGGAGTAAGCCAGGTGGAAAATCTGCATTCAAAACAGAGGAAAGAGCAGCGTGAAGGTCCTGTGGCAGGAGGGAGTGTTGATAGTGCAAATCCAGGAGCAACAAGGAAGACCGTGGGGCTAGAGTTGAGTGAGGGACGGGACTGTAGGAGGGTATGAGACGGGGGACCAGACCTGGAGGGCTTTGTGGAGCATTGTGAAGGACGACTTTGGCTTCTGGGGAAATTGGGAAGCTTGTGGGAAGGTTCTGAGCAGAGGAGTGACATGATCCAACACATTTGAAAGGATCCCTCTGGCTGTTGTGTTGTGCATTGAGTAGCGGGGGCAAAGGAAGAGGCAGAAAGCCTGATTAGGGGATGATCACAATCAGGGAGAAGGGGACTATGCACTATTTTGTCCTCAGTTGCCACCACTTTTATCAAAAGGGCAGTTTCACTCATTGCCTCCGTCCTCATCTAGTCCCATCTGGTTCCTGTCCCCACTGAAAATACTCTTGGCTGAGGGCACAAATGACCTAAGTACCAAAGCCAAACCCAGGGGCTGCTCTTAGTGTCTGGGGCTCCTTTGTGAAGCCTCAGGGCTAAAGCAAACCCTACTGTGTCTTGACCTATTCAAAGTAGTGTCAAGCAAGAAGATCCACCTGGCAGGTAGTGAAGTCCTGACAGCCACAGAGGCTGGAGTTTCACTTTCCGATTTCCTTCGAGCAGGGTTTGAGTACTGGAATCCGACAAAGGCTGACAGGGATGGGAGTGAGCCAAGGCGGCTGGAGCAGGCACAGCCCCTCCAGTGAGGCTTCTCACCTCCAAATGATCGGCGCCACACGGAAAGGGGGCTCAGAGCGGCTAGGCCTCTGAATTTTTCAAAAGAATCCTGAAATCGGAAGTTTTATATGCTGTGTCTTTATTTTTAAATGTTGATAACCAACTTAAATTTTTAAAAATACCTATGGACAAAACAGAATCTGTCTGTGAGTCATATACAACCACAGGCCACCAGTTTTCCAATCTTCTTAGGGAAATTACTAAATGTAGTTAGCAGTGAAGCCCCTAGGCTCTGGACTGGCTCAGGCCTGGCACTCTGTAAGTGCTGCATTAGTGCTAATTGTGTCACTTGTTATTTCCCCAATTTTGAGCCTTAAACTCCTGCATGCAACTCTAGGTTTGGGCACTTTCCTTACTCACTTCTTGTTCTCTCTTTGACTTCTTGGCCTCGTCGCCTTGCCTGTCCCACGATCTTGCATCCTCAACCACACACCAACCTGTCTATTCCTTGCTCCCTGGTGTTGACGCTCCTCCACTTCGGTTCTGCCTGCCCCATCTCCCACCACACAGATCAGATTCTTTCCTGGTTCTGCCTGTAGGAACTCAATCCCTCAGCCACTACTTAGGTATTTTCTAGTTTTCTGGAGCAGTTAGGTCCAGACTCAAATCCCTGCCCTCTTGCTCGTGAGACATACAAGTTTAAGAATGTCATGCAACCACTCAGTGCCCCAATGTTTTAAATCGTAAATTGAGAAGTGTCCATTTCACTGGCTTTTCGAGGATCATATCTGGCAGGCTTATGTAAAAGCACCTAGTGCACTAGCTATATGGCAAGAAGAAACCACCTTAAATAAAAAAAAATTCCCGTCCTCTTCCCCCAACCCACCCCCACTACTCTTTTGAGTTTCCCAGACTCTTTTGATGAATCTTCCTCTTCTTTCCACTACTTAAGTATTGGCGTTGCTCCTAGAATTCTGCCTTTGTGTTCTCATCTCAGCCTATATGCGTCAAGTGGTCCCTTTTACTTCTTTAACTTCAAAGACTATCTGTATTCCAAGGACTTATAACAAGGCTAGTCTAAGCCCCTTTGTTAGCTTTAAACCCATTTTTATACTGATCTCTTGAACACCTGGGTGCCCCTGCACATACCTCAAATTCAACAGAGGTAAAACTAAGCCTGTCATTTTCTTCTTAATCTTCCATTTTATTCATTACCAGTCCCCTTTCCCCCCTCAATAGTGCTCACAGTAGTCACACTAGCTGTTTAAACAGATAAACCACAAAATCACAGTGGCGCATGATTAAACCTGATTGCTTCCCAGGCCACTGGACATCGCAGTCCACTGCACCCCCGCAGGGGCGTGGTAGTGGGAGGTTCTGCTCTGTGTAGTCTCAGGGTCAAACTCCTTCCAGCCTGTGACGTGGCCATCTTCAGCACCTCACCTGAAAGGTTACTGCAGATGGGGAAGAGAGAAAATGGATTGGTCTAGAAGTAGTGTGTATATCACTTCTGCCCACATTCTACTAATAGGGCAAAACTCAGATACTTAACCTCAAATAACTACAAAACTTTGGGAAATTTCAATTCCCTCCTTCAATCCCTTCTGTAACTCACTCTATGGTATGTACCAAACTTCCTTCTTTCTTCAGACAATTAGCTGCTAAGCTCTGTGTGTGTCCCAGGGGTGCTCTTTTGTTCTAGAATTCCCAGCCCAGTCTTCACCACTTCAAAAGACTTCTTTGAGCATCAAGAACCATTTCAAATAATACTTTTTCTTAGAAGCCTGCCCAAATCCATTAGTCAGAATTAATCCATCTATATGTTCATAACAATTCATACAATACTATAGCATTTGGGCACATTTAATTATAGCTAATTTTATATGTCTATGTCTCCCATAAAACTGGGAATTTCTTCAGGGGAAGGACCATGTTATATATAATTCTATTGGCCATAGTTATGATCTCTAAGCCTTGTTCAAAGCTTGTATATTGTGTGTGCTCAATTGATGTTTGATGAATAAATGAATCACTATAATGCAAATCAGAACTCTTTATTTTTAGAAAATAGCCCATCTTTATTCTGTACTTTGGAGTTTTATTATTTATGCTGTAGGAGCTATTACCTCCAAATCTCACTGGGTTTAGGAAGAGAAATTATCAAAAGCAGCATTCTTCATTAGCCAAGTTAGCAGATTTTTCTCTGAAGATTATGTAGAATCTTAAAATAAATCCTTACATCTCAACAAGAGGCAAAGCTTTCCAAGATTTTTAGCCTCTAATAATCTGTCTAATCAGTTTTACAAATTGTCAACATTAGAATCATTAAAGTCCTGCTAAAGGAGGACCATCATTTTTTGGTTATCTGGGAGCTAGTTGTTTCTTCCACTTCCTCTTATGTAGAGTCATACCCAACAAAAAAGGGAATGAAGGCAGGCAAAGATGCAAATCTCAATTAATCTAGTTCTGCCTGAGTTTGAAGCCTACATCAAGGCTAGACTGGGCTCTGGCACTGCCTAGTAATTTCAGACTTCCTGTCTTTTCTTGTCCTCCTTATCATGAATAATTAGGAATGAGCCTCATCATTAAATGAGACCTGTCAAGACACTATCTTGCTTGCCAGCTTCTCTCCCTCCCATATCCAACCAGAGTGCCCAGGTAGTGAATTTCTAGAATGAATAATTTAGATGGCGCTTCCAAATTTGGTTTCCTGAGAATCACAGCATTGTGACTTGTAACAGCTCTGAAAGATGATGTGTTTGTACTCACTGATAAGAGAGGCCCAGGCTTAACAGTTTATATAGTTAAGTATAACAAATTATTAGAAACATTCCTTGGGTAGCAATACCTCTTCAAGTCCTCCTCTCTAAGGAAATTACAGTGGTCTGGGCTGGATCCTTCTTTGTAACTTACATATAATCTCTGTCCCCAAATCATCTAAGTCTAACTTTATTTGTTGCTGACTCCAGGGTCCTTAATATCTAAGTTTTGATTTTTGCTTATGCACTTGCTAAAAGTATTACCTTTATGGCCAGGCGCAGTGGCTTGCTCCTATAATCCTCTTACTCTGGGAGGCTGAGGAGGGAGGGTCACTTGAGGTTAAGAATTTGAGGCCAGCCTGAGCAAGAGCGAGACTGTCTCTATTAAAAATAGGAAAAATTAGGAGGATGGGGTGGCCAGTGCCTGTAGTCCCAGCTACTCAGGAGGCTGAGGCAGGAGAATTGCTTGAGCCCAGGAGTTTGAGGTTGCTGTGAGCTAGGCTGACGCCACGGCACTGTACCTGGGAAACAGAGCAAGACTCTGTCTCAAAAAAAAAAAAAATTACCTTTATGAACTGAGTGCTTCCAATATATTCAGCAAAATCCAGACTGTGGCTGTGTGATTCTGCAGCTCTCTATCTCCCTGGACAGAATGAGCCTGTGTCTATTTCAGGTCCCTTTGGTGGCCAAGTGTCACTGGCATACCCAGTGTTCTGGAATTTCCTGAGGTCTTAGGTGGGGCTTTTAAAACCCTCCCTTTGAAAGGAAGAGGACTAAAAATGGGTACTTCATTTAAAAAATATTGTGAATACCATGATATATCTAATATTTTATTATTAATCACCCATCTTTTAGCCTTTAGCTATATACTGGCTATAATTTCAACCAGATACTTTTTACTTACCTCCAGGATTCCAAACGTGTTTTTTTCTGGATTAGACTCCAGCCTTATCTTTGGATAGTAACTAGAACTGCATCTTTTCTCTAGGCAAGAAGAAACCCCTCTAAAAATAAGTAAATAAATGAAACTTTTTAAAAAACTTAAACCTCCAGCAAAAATACTCATAGCTGCTCATCAGTGTCACACCTGACTCCATGCGGTGTGGCCCTCTAGCATTTACTGTTGGTACATATCCCTTTGGCCAGGAGAATGGTCTTCTGCTGGCAAGATATGATTGATTAACATCAGTCTTACGTATTTCTTTCCCTGTTATTACCTTAGTTTATTTCTTTTACTTAGACTTGCAAAGGTCTCCTAATTTAGTTTCTGTATTTCTGATCACTTCTTTCTTAACCAGAGTTCTTCATCTGAATGTGATTTGAGTAACTATTTTTTCGGTCTTCCCAAGCATGGTTCTTAACCACAATAGTAGCATTCTTGGTGAGTTAGGATACAAGTTAATTTATTACATAAAATGTGTTCTTTGAAAGCATTAAGGCCTAATTCTTTAGTTGTAAAAAAAAGGAGGATGGAAAAATCTCACTAGGTTAATCATAAATCATTCTGCTGTTCCTGTCATCACCCTTCTCAGAATCAGTGGCTCTCTGGCACCTATAAAATTAGGTTTAAATCCTTTAGCACATAGGGCGCCCTATAATCTGGACTCAACCTGCATCCTGTCTCTTTTCTGCCATTTGCCTGGCCACTGGGCTTCTCTTCATTTCTGCAGCTCACCCTGGGCCACCCAGGATGTGCTGCTCCTCCTCCCCTCTCCCTCCATACCACCCCGGGCCCTGACTCCCATCTCCCTGTGTCTCTTTCACTCATTTTGCAAGGCCAAGCTCAGATGTCACCTTCAACATTAAATCTCTTCTGGACTCTTCCTTATGGATAATCTCTACCACATTTTACTTTTTTATATTTTGTGGCACTTTTCATTACCTTTTATTTGAATGCATATCTTACCAACTCGTCTGGCCTGCAAACTTCCTGGGGAGAATTATATAATAGATGTATATATACATCATCTTTTACCCCTTATCCTCATGACTAAAAGGTTGCAATGTTAATAAAACTTCAGTGAGAGAATGAATGAAGGAGAATTGGAATACCTGGCCACTTGTCTACTGGTGACACCATAGGTTCAAATTTCAACACGTGAGGCTTGGAAGAGGACAGCATCCTTCGAGGGAGTCTTCTCTCTCTACATGCTAGCGTGTTAAGAAATGGCATGGTGCCTTAAACTCCTATCAAAAATCTACACGCCCCTACCCTCCTCTAAAAGCCCTAACCCAAATCTCCTGTCTTAGGTTGTCCTCCAGAATTTCTCACTGCCTGCTTTAACACCTTGTACATGATATTTAAATAGCATCTCCAAATGTGAATATTCCTCATGCCTACTCCTATTATATATATAATTGCTAGTCTTTGACAGCAAATGTTAAATATTTATTCCTGTACTTAAACATAATATACAGGTATTACTTTTTAGTGACTGCTATTAGCTACTCTTTCCTAAATCAGCCCTAACATGAAAACTAAGCATTTTTTTCCCTGCTCAGAAATCATTTCAATGATAATAACAATTTTTAAAACTTTGCATTTCTAAAGTACCTTATATTTGAGAATTCTAAAGTAGCGTTGGACCCTAAGTCATACAAAGGTAACAATCAATCCACACTTCACTAGGAATGTCAGCTTCGCACCCAGAAAGCTCTCATAGCTTTTGGCACCTGAACAAAAGATAGAAAGATAAGAATTATTTCTCAAGAGCCAGGTTCTAGGACCACATTTGCCTTTCAAATTTAAAATGTGAAGGCTTTTTCTTTGTTACAGCCCTCAATTGTATTATGTCCTACAGTGTTATTTATTTCAATTGCTTCAGTTCTTTCCTGGTAGAACACTGCCACGTAATCCCTTTTGATTTCTAAGAGATGTGCAACGTGGATCTGTAACACTATCATTACTCTTCCTTTTTCCTTCAGATATTTTTTGTCACCAGTGTAGTACTGGCATGTCTCAATGTGTTTTTCTAGCCTTATTCCATCCTGTCTTTGTTACAAATCAATTTAGTGAGAGCCTGACACATATGCACATATGCTTATAGTGCACGAATATCCCCAAATCGTATCTGTTACAGAGATAAGATTTTTAAGAAAATGCACCATGAGATGCTCATCAAGGGAACTTTTTTCAGATTAAAGGTTAAAAGATACCTTTACCTCAAGCTTAGCAGAGGAAAAAGTATGTTACTTATTTTTGGATGGTGAGAAAATTCGAATTGACATTTCAATCATTCAGAATAATGAATATCTGAAGAGCAGGAATAAAGACAACATTATGTGCATCATTTAGAACAAAAATATTTTCTCCTCTGCCTGCACACCAAAAATAAATGTGCATTTCCTCCCAAAGAATCATGATCTTTTTATTAGCTATATTTCAAATAAGTAATTTGCGTTTCTGTTGCAGCTGATAAGAGAACTCAGAAAACCATTATTTGTATTTTAAGTAGTTCTCTTACAAAGTACTGAGGTAGCAAAGGCAAAGTATTTTCCATATGGCGCTTGCTTTGGATCAAAGACTTTTAAGGTAGATGCATTAATAAGCCTGGATCCCAAGAAGGCACTTACCCTACAAGCATGTCTGGGCATGTGGCCAGACGTAGCCTGAGAATGCACTGGGGGATTAGACATCAAAAATTCTCCTTTCTTCTCCTCTTCCCCTTTATCCTCTAACAATTTCCTGGAGATTTCCTGAGCAAACCAGGAATCTTGGGAAGTTTGTTTTTGACTTAAATGTTGGCTGACTTAAATCCTTTAATGATAAGCAAAGCATCTACATGCCACTTTAAACCAAATAAAAGTCTGCTGGGAGACTCAAAAGTAGAAATGGAAACTATATTCTGGTGTGAGCCAGGAGTCTGTGGGTGAGTGTGTGAGAAGGCACTTTTGTTGGTAGCCCTGGGAAGTTGTGCTCGGTTCTCATCTAGGGATGAGGGATGAAGGGCCACAGTGACAGACCCTCGTCCAGCCTTCCTTGGTCAGGTGAAGGTCCACCTTCCCCTTACCTATTTCAAAACATATTTTAAAAATAAATGGGTTGGAAAGTCTCACCTACCTCAACAGTGAGGCATGCAATATATAGTCCTTCATATTTTGGGGCAGCCTCTAGATGCTGGAAATTGCAAAGAAACAGATTGTCTCCTAGAGCTTCCAAAAGGGAACTGGCCCTGCTAAGGACACATTGATTTTCGCCCAAAGAAACTTGTATCAAACATCTGACCTACAGAATAATAAGGTAATAGACTTGCATTGTTTTAAGTCTTTATGGTAATTTATTATGTCAGCAATAGGAGAGTTATACAAGTATGATGTTAATCTGTAATTCAGGTGGGCAATAAACACAATTTCATTTTTCATTAAGTCAGTTTCTCACTCTTAGTCCTCATTCTCCCAGACCTCAGCTCTTCTTGGGGTTTGGAACCCCCATCACCCCCACCTCTGAGATCGGCTACAGTTCTGGGGTACAGAGTTCAGGGATGCACTGGGGGAAGCTGGCTGGCTCACCACCCTCTTCCCCAATGGCCCGTGTGTAGGTAGAATCTTGGCAGGGCTGCCTGTGGTGGAACCGGCAGCCCCCAGACTGCAGGAGGGGTGCACAGTCCCCGCCCTTCCCTCCTGTCTGCCGCTTCCTCTGCCTACCCCCCACAGCCCAGGAAAACACTTGCGTCCGCTCTTCTCCCTCCGTGTTCTCCATGGCTCTCTGTGTGCATCTCTATGAGTTCCCTAAATTCTCCCAAAGGTTTAGGCTTTGGAAAACCAAGTTCAGGAAAACATGCAGGGTATTTTTACTTCCTTCCAGACTGCATGGCTCCCTCCAGGCACCGAGCCCAGCTGGCTCCACAGCAAAGAGGGTGGGGATAAGCAGAGGAAAAGGGAACAGACCAAAAACATGACTCAATTTGTCAAAATATTAACCATCTACTTATGTGTGAGACGTAAGCACATTAGGTTTATTTTATGACACCCCGCCCTCCACCTCCCAAATAGGAAAGAGCCTACTGCTGTAAATGCGCCACACCTGCCTGGCACATCCAGAAATAGATGAGCATCCAGGCTTTCTGAGGATATTGGCCACAAACTGAAAGGAAATGAAGGAACCGAGAGGCAGGATATCAGCTCAGAGATAAGACAGCTAAAACCAGAAAGTTCAGTGCATCATTTCAGGATTCAATGTTTTGGAAACTAGACTCCTAGGTTCTTGAGGGTGAATCAAGTGGCCAGGACTGCGGGCCTCACAGCAGCACACATCCGCCTGTAGACCTGAGCTCCGCACACCCGTGGGCGATCCTCCTGCCCCACTGGGAAGCCCTGTCAGCTCAGAGCTGAAAACACTTCCGCCTGGATCTGCTGCTGTGCTGGCCCTAGCTTCTTTCTGAGCCTGACAACTGAGTTCCACACAATTTCCACAGCAGGGAAACACTCTATGTAAATTGTAAGCATTTTACCTTTGGGTTTCACTTATAGTGCCTTTGTAGATGACTACCAGGTAGATTACAATAAAATCCAGATGCATTAGAAGGCAACTGAGACTCAAAGACACTGAATAAGAAGTCTCCTGAGATGGATACACAGAAAAATGTTGATTTGAGAATGGAATTGTGGGTAATTTGGGGTTTTATTTGATGTCTGTGCTTTTTAATTTTCTAGAAAAATGTTTTGTCTATATAATTTGTAAAATAAGTTTTTAATTCTTGAAGAAATATGGAGAATTTAAGTTCCTTGGCTTGAACTGGAAAAGATAATAGTTTGGAAAAGACTATTCCCCCTACGTGTAGACCTCAGAAAGATAGATCTGCCAACCTCACTGGGCTGGGACTACAGCCACCTTTAAATACCATGAATAATAAACACAGTAACAGTAACACTAATGACACCAGGCAATTTGTGTGTTCTTTGATGTGCACCATCCCATTGGCATCTAGGGACTGTGGAGAGTTCTGTGCCTAGGTCAGCGGGAATGGCTTCCGCATTCTTCTGGTTATGAAGAGTCAGAGTCAGTGCTAGTAAGTTCTCAGTTGTCCCAACTCCTTTCCAGGGTGCTGAACACTTCCCTCTGCTGTCACTAGTTGGGCACCCTGCTCCAAACAGAAATCAAGCCTTTTCTTTTTCGCACAAGAATAGGTGCTGTAGATAAAGCCCCAAATAAAGAGAGAATGATGGGACAGAAATGCAGGTTGGAGGAGGACAGAGGCAGAGGGGAAGAGCAGCTCTCGCCTGCCTTCTGCCAGGCCCGTATCACCAGGTCACTGTTTATTTTTTCACCAAGCCTGCTATTAGCAGCAGGCCAGAAAGCTTTGAACTTAACTGATGTACATAAAGCAAGCTGTTCATTTAATCTGCACATTTAATTCAGCTCGCTCTGCATGCTGCTCCAGCCTGGCTTCTTTCCATATAAGGAGTTCACGGTATCTTTCTGCAGCACCCCTGCCTCTGTCTTGAAAAACAGCCAAAGATGGCTTTGTGTTTAATGCATGTGCTGTAGGCCGAAAACCCCAGCTGCACGGCCGTCACCTTGCCCCCTACTCCTGCCAGGTAAGTCCTGTGCATTCCATTTTTGTGTCTCCCTCACATGAGAACCTGCTGAATTCTATTATTTTTGTGCTTATTTTTTATGCAAATGAACGGGAAGAAAATCAGTATTAATTTTGCTTGTCTATCAGATTATATCGGGAACAAATGTATTTATGTGTATATAATTTTCTGCACGTAAAAATGTTGCTAGACTCTGTCTGCTTCAGTGTGCCTTAAGGCAGTTTTGGTAAAAAAGCCTTAGGTACACTTTTCAGTAAAATATGCATTTCAGATGCATTAATAAGGTGCCTAGGATTGAACAGTGGGTGTTGGGAAAAGGAGGAACATTTTCCCACATGGGTATAATGTTTGTTCTAAATAAATGCTATCAAAGTCCATGTATAATCACAGTTTTATTGAAAGGTGCCAAGAGGTTATAAATAGATGGTTGTATTTTGGTATTATCATGGCTAAGCAATATTTGCTATAGAAATGTCACATTTTGGATAATGGTATGTAAATGTATCATATTCCCTCTTCTCTACATGGCTTCTATAGCTTAATGCCTGTCAAGGTTTTGTGAAATATCTGCGAAAGCAGATGATGCCACTGGAGCGAATGGAACAGTTAGGAAATTAAAAACAGAGGCTAGCTTTGGGAGTTTAAGCTAAGAAACATGGGCACAAGCATGGTGGGGTGGGAGAGGTGGAAGTGCATGCAGCCTGGAGAAAAGAAGTAGTCAGTAAAAGGCATGAGAGAAGGAAAATGCTCTATGAATACAATATTGGGAAAATGAAAATTAGATGCAAGCCAGGCCTCGGTGGGGTAAAAAGCAAGGAAGCACTGCCTTCTTTGGTTATGCCTCGTGGCCACTGCTCCACTCTGGGCACCAGCTGCCTCATTTAGGATCTGTTCTTCTCACAACATTAACCAAGGTGAAAATATGACAAAAGCCTGACAGTGTATGAAAGAAGCTTGAGATATAGTGTGTATATCTCCTCAGGGATGGCTGCGGACCCCACATCAGAGACCCCTAAGACTATTGTCTGTAGAATAACAGAAGTTTGCTCCGTCATTATATATTCAAACTCATTTCAACAATTATCATCAATATATTAAATGGCTACAAAGTAACTGGCCCTGTGTTGGGTGTTTTATTTGAACCGTATCACTTATTGCCTACAGTCTGAAAGTTAGTGCATTCTCATTTTTATAAAGAAGATAAACTAAGGCTCAAGGGAGTTACGTGTCTTAGCCAGGGCCACACAGCTAACAAGTAGAGGAGACAGGGTTTGAACTCAGATCATCCTACCTGGGAAAGTCCACGCGCTTTTCACTTTTATGCAGCCTCTCTTATTTAATGTGAAAATTTTGTAGAATTACAAAATAGGGATAGGTGGGAAAATAAATTTATTTTCTTGGGAAAATTGGAATCATACGTTATAGTCAATAATTAAATCCTAAAGTTTTCTGATTTTCCAGTGGGTGGAAATATTAGCCAGACACACTGGGGCATTAATTTCTCAATGTTAGTTACACATTGTACTAATCTGAAGGGCTTTTAAAAAATACTGATTTCTGGTCTCCACTCCCAGAGCTTCTTATTAAATTGGTCTGAGATGTGGCCTGGACATTATGGGTTCTGAAAGCTCCCCAGGTTATCCTAATGTGTCGCCAAATAGATATTTCCCCTTATAGCCTCTCCTGAAGTCTAGACCCATTAATTCAACCGACTGTTAGCTATCACTACCTTCATACCTCACAGGCATCTCAAACTCAACATGTCCAAAATAGAACTTTCTGTCTTTTCACTTAAATCTGACCCTCCTCTTCTTATATGTCAAACACTTTCTAATGTCAAACACTAGTTGTGGTATTTGTTGGAATAGACTTATTATTCTAAATTACTCATATCTTTGATCTCAATCCTGAAATCAAAATAGGCATGCCTGATCACTGGATGGCTGCCATATAAATTCACAAATATTTGCTTCTGTGGGATTTCAAAAGCCTAGCAAACTGAGACACCTACCAGTATTGGAAATGTGATAGCTTCCTCCTGAATGCCAAAGACAGATAATGCTCAAATTGAATGTTCTACATCAGAAAGTTAATTGAAATGGACATGTGGGTCTTGTTGTCCATAAGAAAGTGAGTCACTCATCAAATTTCATATAAGTGTTTATAGATTGATTACTTCTCCAAGATACAGTATTTATGGAATGTTTACACACCCAAGGAATGCCAGGTTCCACAGGGAAACAAAGAGCAATAGAGCCCATGGTCTTCTTATAGGTAAAAACTCCACATGACAGAGAATGGCACATGGCCTAAGTGAAGAATAAATGGATGTCTTTATAGTAGCTAGGGCTGTTTCTATTATAATTATTAGATCAAAACTCAACTGAGTTTTCCCGAAGGGGAAAAGAATCAAAAAACCATGGGTTCACATCACCGAAGAGTCCCGAGGTGGTCTAGCATCAGGCATAAATAAATCCAGATGTTCAGTGGTGACAACAAAGGTCTCTTCCCCTGGATCAATTTCTCCCTTCCCCTTTCTCCCTTCTCCCCTCCCTGGCCCTTCCCTGGTCTGCTTTGCCTCAAAGCTGGTTTTACTCTCAAACCCTTTCCCCATGGTACCTCCCACACGTCTAAGTTCCTATCTCTCAGCTCTTAGTCCACCAAAGTCATTTCCTTTCTTACAGTAGTCGTATAAAAGCCTTGCATTTGAGGCTCATTGGACCCACTCTGAACTAGTCACTGTGGCCAAGGGGATTTGCTTGATTAATTTTTTACCTGGTGCTCACCCCGGAAGCAAAGAAGGATTGGCCCCCTCAGACCTGGGACTCACACTGGGAGACGTGGGTTCTGTTGTAAGATAAAGAGTTCCATGTTGGGCTGGACAAAGTAGGAAACCTCCAGTGCAGTATCTGCAGGTGCAGAGAGAAAGAGCTCATCCATCTGGGGATGTAAGAGGATGTTCAAGAAGGTACAATTAGGGATGAGTCTTGCAGATGGGCAGAGCAACAGAGGATATAAAAGAAATTTTAAGTACTTAATTTCCAACAATAATGATTTTGTTGAAACATAATTCACATCTCCCATTACTCCCTCCCACTGTTATGAATCTAAGAAGCCAGTTAATTTCTCTAATGCTTAAATCAAAATATTTGAGTTCTATAAATAAGGATTCTATTTATAATGAAAGAGATTATATCATTATTTTTCTTTACCTGTGCTTTGAAATGTTTTCATGAAACTCTAAAACGTGAGAACTTATTTAACGTATTTAAAACCTAAAGTTGTGTGAGCTCCTCCTACTCGGTTATAAACCTTTCCAGCAAAGAGACTGTCTCTGTCCTGTGACTTGCTTTGTATCTTTCTTCAACTACAAAATCATAATGAAGAGAAATATTCACTAAATTTTGCTTACCAAAGAGTCAGAGCTATCTTGCTCTAATTAATGAAGGGAAGGTTTACAAGGATACTTAGAAGCAGTTTCGTGTCGGGAAAATTTTTCTTTATGCCACTGGCCTCCCACGTAATTTTAGGCAAGTCACTTAAATGGTTCACTCTTTTCTAAAATACAGATGATATTGTTGCCTAATAACAATGACTGAGAGTAAGGTTGTTGTAAATAGCAAATGAAATAATGTAAATGAAATAGTAAGTACTATCCAAATACACGTGAGATAGTGTTATTGTAGAGTTTTCAAAGAAATATTTTCTGTGAGGGAATTAGATGATAATGGGAGTGCTTTTTTTTTTTTTATTGTAAGCCACCTCTATTTTATATTCATTAAATTCACCACCAGAGCTTATTATAGTAATTTAGCATTAGGAGTAAAATTCTGTTGCTGTTTACCTTGGAAATACATAAACCTGGTTACTTCTACATCTGAAAAACTGCCAGGAATTAAAGAAAAAGCAAAAGGAGCAGCTTCCAAATGACTAACAGTAACAGCCCCACAGCCCCAGGGGCAGAAACTCTTCCCATGTGGTAGTGGGTGTTCCAGGCAGAAGTAAAGGGCATTCCCACTGGCTGGCTAAGGCAGCATCTGGAGAGGAAGCCAAGTGCACAGAAAAAAACAAGAAATTCTACAAAAGGAAAAGAGAGAGTGGAAACAGAATAGACGAGAGCAACAAATACAAATGCAAGGGATGAAAACAGTGGGGTGGAGATTAGAGCTGGAGGCAGAAGCTATGAACGAGGAAACAGATCTTAGTGAGAGGAGAAATGGAAGGGAGCTACCTAAGATATTTGACACCGGGGCACGCTGTTTCTTTACAATGCATCCTGTGTATGGTGGACATATTTTCATTAATAAGTATGATGTGGAATGAATAATAATAGCCTGAAGTAAACACAGTAAAAATCTCCTCTTACTGAAGTTGGTATGTATATAATCATGCCAGTACAAATAAATAATAATAAGTAAAACATCTTCAACTGAAACCATTTTGGTAACTACTAAATGGTTTATGAAATAACATTTTTTTTCTGAATTTAGTATTTAGGGTATTTTTTTTTTTTTTTTTTTTTGAGACAGAGTCTCACTCCCTTGCCCGGGCTAGAGTGAGTGCCGTGGCATCAGCCTAGCTCACAGCAACCTCAAACTCCTGGGCTCAAGCAATCCTTCTGCCTCAGCCTCCCGAGTAGCT
>CAUYRT010031256.1:0-43133 GCA_963574885.1 Lepilemur ruficaudatus
TCTCAGGAAAGTTGAATGTTTTCACCCCATCACCAACAGGGACAGGCTTGGTGGGTGAAAGGTCACTGCTGAAGTCCTTGCGAATCACGTGAACTCGAGGCTGGTATTTGTGCATAGAGTGCAGAATGATCTGAAATGAGAAGGAGAATTATGTAGGGACCTCCCTACATTTTTTTCAAGCTCTTAATGAGAAATAAATCACAGGATGAAAGCATTACAGGAAGAGCATAGATTGGGGGTAGTATGTACAGGAAACTGGAAATCAGTGTACTTGCCCATGGCAGGAAGGACTAAGTGATTGGAGAGCATTACATAGAACCATATATCAGGGTGTGTTTATCACGGACGGTAGAGGTCATATGTTTGCTTTCATTGGATAAATGCTGAATGATGGTCCTAGTACCAGTGGACAACACTCCTCTAAAAAGTCTCAGAACATCTGCCATGCAACAAGTTGTTCCCTCCAGCTTCAAATTGAATTTATGGACATTCTCTTAAGTCCTTTAAGAGTGAATGGTGGCCAGGCGTGGTGGCTCACACCTGTAATCCTAGCACTCTGGGAGGCCGAGGAGGGCGGATTGCTCAAGGTCAGGAGTTTGAGACCAGCCTGAGCAAGAGCAAGATCCCATCTCTACTAAAAAAAATAGAAAGAAATTAATTGGACAACTAAAAATATATACAGAAAAAATTAGCCGGGCATGGTGGCGCGTGCCTGTAGTCCCAGCTACTCGGGAGGCTGAGGCAGAAGGATCACTTGAGCCCAGGAGTTTGAGGTTGCTATGAGCTAGGCTGACGCCATGGCACTCCAGCCCGGGCAACAGAGTGAAACTCTGTCTCAAAAAAAAAAAAAAGGGTGAATGGTAAACGTGTGTTCTCACTCCCTCAGAAAATTGTCATTTTCTTTCTTTCTTTCTTCTTTTTTTTTTTTGTCATTTCCTTGAAGATAGGAGCTATGGTTTTAGCTTCTTCAATCTTCCCGTAGCACCCAGTACAGATCCCAACACTCAGGGAAAATTCAGTACATGTTTCACTGTCAAAGATAAATTAATAACATCAGGTGCTCCAATTATACCTGGAAAGACTTAAAACTTAGTTCTCTCTTATAAATTCATAAATTTCTTGACAAATCAGCCAAAACTGACGTTCAATTGTTTTCTCTAGTTTATTACCTTGTGAGTTATTCTACTGAATGTTGTGATTTCTTTTACCATTGTTTAATTTGTCTTGTGTTTCTGTCTTGCTGCCCTGACTAGACTGTAAGTCCCTGGAGCACAAGGACTTTGTCTGATAAACACAGCCTGATGCATAGCAGATGTTTGCTAACTGTTAGATTTGTAATAAATGAAATTGAACTGGAGAAAAAACATCTATGCTTACTTACTTAACATGACTTAAAGTGGCATAGAGATTCTTGTTTTACCAATTTGAGAAAGCCTGGGGCTACTCATGTCTAAAGCAAAAAGGGGAACAGAGAGGAAAGGGGAGATGAGATTTTTTGACTCACATGTCCTTGATCATCCAATTCATTGTTGGTCAGCTTGAGTTTGTCGAAACTGACCACCTGTCTCATCCAGGTGTCTCCAGAAGCTAGAGAATCAGGGTGTATATAAACTCTTGGGGGCACCGGGGAATCAGCATTGCCGGCCACCATCCACTTGGAGCTATGATACACATATCTGCGTGGGAGGGGAAGAGAAGAGAATTCAGAGACACATGCAGAGAGGGGCCAGAGGCCCAGGAAACAAGTTGGGACAGGAAAGCGGAGAGACGAAGAGGTGACAAGAATGGAGAAGTAATGGGAGTGAAGCAGAGAACCAGAGGAGAAAAAGAGAAGGGCAGACAACCAGGGAAAATGAAGCAGAGATAGAAGTGGACAACAAGATGGTGGGGGAGGGCAGAGAAGTTTTGCGGTTAATGATCAAAGCTACAGCTCTCACGAGGAAAACATTCTCACAGTCTTTTTCCTTCCTTCCCCCTCTCCTTGCCATGCACCCCTGTGTGCACACAGGCAGCCTGCACTCACGTGTCTAGCTATGGAAAAGACATTTTACTGCAACCTTTCACCTTTCAAATGCAAACCATATAATCCCCTGGCCACTTGTTCAGGATTTTGTTCCTTATTAAAAACATCTTCCATATTGTCCTATAAAACACAGCCATGTGCAGAGACCCTCCACTCCCCTCACTGGGTTAACCATTTCCTTGCTAAAAACCTGAATTTTGAGGCATTTCCATGGGAATGGAGGGCCTTTGCCTTCGTGCAACCACTCCCAGAAACACCACCAAATATTCCTAATTAGTGTTTCTTTGATGAACTTCCCGTTAAACTTCATCGTCTTCCACACTGGTTTCCCACAAAGCCACTGGAAACGCAATGCTGTTGGTAGTAGTAAAGGGAGTCAGTTTTCCGGACTTTGCCCATTTTCCCGTAGTTCTGAAGAGCTGTGTCTGTGGATCCGGCAATTCCCGTTTCTCACTTCTAAATGACCACATGGCACCTGGACCCCGACAAACAGAGGTGCTCGGTCCAAGTCACAACTCCCAAGGCCCTCTGAAACAGACGAGAAGCATCCCCTCTCCTAAGTCCCGCAATCCAGACCACGTCTTTCGTGGCCAGCCCTCCCCCCTTGCCGTATAAGTCCCGGCCTTCTCCGTTCATCCTCTTGCCTCCAGATTCACGGATTTAGGGCCGATTTCTCAGACTTTAGATATTTCAAAAAATGAGCCATGATTCACTGATTTGATTAATAGCTCAAGAAATCAAATAAGCCACAACTACCCATAAGCATCCAACAGACACGGAGACTATGTTGGCTTTTAATGACTTTAGGGGAAAGTTATTTAGCAAACTCACTCACAACCCACATCAACGAACCCTAATTCTCCCTAACTGGATGTTCTTCTTGAAATCTTACCTAATTCTCCTGTTCTTCCTCTCCATCATCTACAGGCTGATCCATCAGACATATCACTGAATGTACTGCACTGGTCCCCTTCTCCTTATCCTCCCCACAATAAATCACCCCAACTCACTTAGCCTTTCATAAGTCAAGTTATCCAATATATTAACCACTTTCAATGTTAACTGAATGAATTTTAGACCTAAAATCCGTTCAATTTTTGCTACCCTGGGAGACATTATACAGTCCCATTCTGTTCAGAGACACAGGGAGGATCACAGACAGACAAAGTCACTACTTCCTGGCTTGTGCTCTGCCACAGGCCATTGGCACATCCTCCATTTCTTGTTCCCTGTACAGTGTGCATTTGTTAAAATGCTCCATCTAAGGAGTTTAAGGAAGCGTCTGGGAATGCCGGTGATGCCCACAATTCCATGTCCGAGAGTCACTGTTACCTGTATCTCTTATTGTCCACAGGCACAATGTCCATTGCTATGTAGTACTGCTGGTGTGGATCCAGGCCGGTGATTTTCACTCTCATGGCAGGAAACATCCTCCTAGGAAGGGGAACAAAGTAGTGACCTCCACAATCAGAGGGGGAGAAGTAGAAAAAGTAAAAGCTTGAAGAGTGTTTTCTTATTAGGTACTCTAAACACACCAAAGTCCAGTGTCTTCTAATTCTCAAAATTGGTTAACTTTTTTCACTTTGGAAATTATCACTATAAAATACACTGGGGACTTATACTGCTGAAATAGCATCTCTTCTTAACTTAAATTGACTTTTAATTTGGTGACTCATACACTCAAAGGGTTCATACCATGCCCTGATTTATATTTTTAACTAATCTTTAATGTGATATAGATGCACGTATACAGATGTGTGTGTTGTGTGTGTATCCACACATACATTTTCTATTAGTAATAATCTTCTTAAAGGTGGGTACAATAACTTACACTCTTCTTATTACCCAAGGAGCTTATCACAGCTTACTGTAGGTCATCATGAAATATTTTTGGCTGATTAAGTTTATTGGAAAATGACACTCTAAAAACAATCTCTCAAGAAAAGAAGAAAAAGAGTGCTACCAGTCCCCAGACAAAGGACCACCATTTTTTAACGCATACAACTGTAGAAAAATTTCTGCAAGTTCTCAGGCTGTCAACGTGTGTGTCAGAGGAAGGACCCTGCAGAATAGGGAGCAAATACCAAGTGAATTCTAGTGGCCTCTGGGCAATACCTTGTTTCTACCACAATGGCTTGTTAAACTTGCCAAAGCTAGTGAGGTCAGGATATAGCACTTTACAACTTCTCTCATAATTGAAGAGAGGAGGAGAGGGAGCAGCCCAAAAGAGGTATTGAGTTTCAACAAGTCTAGAATAAAGTTTACCATTCTTCTTTAACCATAAGAAAGAAGAAAAACATCAAGTTTTTTTATATCAAGCCAGACATAAAAAGGCTCAGTTCAAAAATTTGGATTGCCCTGAATGTACTCTAGGGTACTTGTATACAAAACATTGCATTAAGCTTAACCATCTGGGGCTAGTTAGTCGAGCTGGGCAGAACACAGTGCTAATGAGGTCAAGGTCACAGGCTTGATCCACATATGGCCTAATTGGCTTTGCTCCATTTCACGGCCATAGACCATACCCTGACCTCAGACAGCCATCTTGCAAATGTGTACTGGATGGTTAAATGAGAGGTTCTCTGTGCTAGCCACACACTCACTACTCATCCAGGAAAAGCAACCCAAAAATCAAATGTCCTCTGGCGGTGACATGATAATCCCATTTGAGGAAAAGCACAAGAGAAACCATAGACCTTTAATAGGGATAATGGCTAATTCATAAATAGTGGCAAATAATAACTTACAGCCATTCCATCTTTCCCACTTTACTACCTTTCAGAAGCTTCTGTTGGCATATCATTTTCTCTTCCTACCCTCTCAAATTTAATTATAAAACCTTATATTTTAGTCTTATGGTGGGCTAATGAAGTTTGATGGTAGGCTACTCATGACTAAATCTAACATTCACTGTAGGTGATGCATTTTGATCCACATTAATTCTTTCCAAAAATTTAAATACAGGTCAGTAATTCCCTTCTTAGTAACACTGATTTATAACTGCCTTGTGTAAATAACTGCCCTGTTTGGAAGTCATCTTGGCAAGGATAGAGCAAAAGTCCTCTCGTTTACTTCCTGAGATAAGAAAATGATCCTCTCAGCCACCTGCAGAGGCTGTATTACATTGAGTGGGTTTCTTCTCTTGATCACTTCAAGAAAAAGGATTATATGTTTTTAAATTCAGTCTCTGTTTTGTCTTGGAACAGTTATACAATTTTGAGTGAAGACACTACCTATCTTTTCTCAGCACTCAAGTTCTGAAATGAATGAGCTATCTGGCTTTGGATAAGTCATTTAACTTCATCATCTAAAAAAAAAAAACAGGGAAGTGACTAGATAACCTCTAAGGTGCCCTCCTGCTTTAAAATTCTATGACTAAGTTTAAATTCTTTCCTTAAAAACTTTGCAAACATTACCTTTTCCTTTTTTCAATATTTTGGCACAGAAGTGAAGTCATGACACTCTGGAGAAACATAAATCTTTCATATTCCACAAAATGAGATGTGTTTGGTTTTAATTTTATGGCTAAATTTAGGCCAGTTCTTTTGTCTTCCAAATCCATTAATCCCTACAAGCACCTCTGTCCATGGTGCTGATTATACCGATTGTGTTGGTACATGCAAAGATTGAGAGCTCTGTAGACTGCAGTAGCTCTGAATCAACAGGATTACAGGGTGTGGGAAGACGTAGATGGTGACTAAGATTTTCTGAGTGTGAAAAAGGATAGACAGTCACACATAAGTAACAAAATGGAAATTGGAGTTAAAGTGAAAAAGAATACTGCATAGGAATGAAAACAAAGTGAGAAGGAATTGGCCAAGGGAATGGGGAGGGATAAAGAAAATTCGCAGAAGAGAAAGCTTTCTTTGTATGCTTCTGAGTGTTTCGGAATTATCTGAGCAGAATCACGTGTAGCAACAGCAACAGCTGAGCAATCAAATACAGAAGTGATGAATGTAGTTTCTAAACCTAAACAAAGGAGTTCGATATCACTAAAGAACAAATTGTGCGGCCGGGCGCAGTGGCTCACGCCTGTAATCCTAGCACTCTGGGAGGCTGAGGCGGGAGGATCGCTCAAGGTCAGGAGTTCAAGACCAGCCTGAGCAAAAGCGAGACCCCGTCTCTACAATAAATAGAAAGAAATTAATTGGACAACTAAAAATATATGTAAAAAAATTAGCCGGGCATGGTGGCACATGCTTGTAGTCCCAGCTACTCAAGAGGCTGAGGCAGAAGGATTGCTTGAGCCCAGGAGTTTGAGGTTGCTGTGAGCTAGGCTGATGCCATGGCACTCACTCTAGCCCAAGCAACACAGTGAGACTCTGTCTCAAAAAAAAAAAAAACAAATTGTACGTCTGTGCTGGGGGATATGTTAATGTATCCGGGTATCAAGGTGAATTCGTAAAACCAGAGATGTTGAGAAGAAAACACTACAGAAGAAATGACAAAATGAGTTACGCAAGGGTTGTCAAGGAGGTGTACAAATGAGCTGAACTCGCTGAAGTGCAGGAATAAGGAAATACCAAGTACAAGAGGAACTAGAATACACAGACCCAGTAGTAATAAAGTGAAACCCCAGAATAAAATCTGGACTATCTTACAGACAAAGAACAATTGCAATATTTCTTCTCTCTCCAAGCCAACCCCTCTATCAAAAACTAAAAAACGGAAAACAAAAAAACAAAAAATTTTCCCTTGACTTGCCTTGTTTTCTTCCAAGCTTTAGCATCACAAAATTTAGCACGAGAGTACACTAAGACCCAAGCAACAAAAAAGAGATGGCGTTGAAAGTAATTCTCCTACGAAGTTGCTCCACCTAGGAAGCCCCAGTGTAAATGGTTTCGTCCACTAATAAAACTTAGTGAAGGAAGAGAGTTCCAGAAGAGAACAAAAATTAATAGGGTTTCAAATTCATTTAAACCTCATGCTTTTGTGATGTCTTATTATAGTGGGATGTTTCTCTCTAGGAATACAGGTGAACTGGACCCAGTCAAAATATTCTTTTACTTTAAACGGCAGTGTTTATAAAAACAGCTTGTAAGCAGTGCGGTGGACCTTCTGGTCCACATGACAAGTGAGACTATTTAGATTGGCTTTGAAAACATGCAAGTAGCATAATTTTTTTTTTTTTGCTTAATTTCAATTAACTGTTCCTATATCCTCAAAGTCTTCCTCCAAATTTAGTTTTATCTACATCATTTTCATTTTTAATCCAAGAGGCAAGAACTACAACCATTTCTTAATAGTGTAGGGTTATAAATAATTGAGACCATCATTTTAGAGCACATAGATTTGTGTAGAATTCTAAGAGCTGCCCCTTACTACTCTTGTGCCTTAGTTAAGTTAATTAACTTCTTTTGGCCTCTGCATCCTAACCCATATATTAGGTGATCATATCCTCCTTCATAAGATTCCTGTGAAGTTTAAATGACATATGTTGAGTGTCCAGCACAAAACAGATACCCAACTATGAAAAATTGAAAGATGCCAATACAGGAGTATATTGACTAAAAGTGCCTGTTTCAAGAGAAACTGTGTTTTTGAAACTTCATTATTCTAGATAAATAGGTTTGCAAGAGATTCCATAGGTTGCTGTTAAAGTTTTGTAATAATTTCAAGTCAACAATAAAACACAGTGGACCAACAAACAGGACTCAGAAGATGCACTAAGCCAAATTCTTAAAAAAAAAAAATTCTTACAAAAGCATCTGATTGTTTCAAGTGTCTTAGAAGATGCAAGCTGCTGTTTGGGAAGCAAACTTCTTGAAGACATTGAATGGTGAAACAAACACTTGCTTTGGAAATCTATCTTTTGGCTGTTGAGATACTATAGGCCTCCAGTATTAGCTGAAATACATTTGTAGGTAGAAAACGTTTGTGAAGGTAGATGTGATTTAGATTTGAGTGGCCCTTGGAGGAGAACAGCAAAAATCACAGCACTCATAAGAGGACCATTTTACCAAGATGTCCAAATGCAGAAAAGTGAGTGTGAGTTGCTTTGGTTTCACTGATGCTACCACAAATAGCGTCAGTGGGTGCGTAACGGCTCCTACTTCTACAGATTCTTTGAATCGGGCCACTCAAAGGAATTTGTCCTTACCTGCCTGCTTTGGTGATGATCATTTCGGTTCCAATGTCATGGAACCTCTTCCAGAGGTCAGCACATTGCAGCTCCACCTGAATCTCCTCCATGGAGGACATGGCAGCAGGCACAGGGCCTGCGGCACCAGAGGCCAGGTCAGTGTGAGTGTTGAAGGAGCAGGAAGTCCTCTCGGTGAGCACCTCAGAGTCTGAACCAGTGCTCTGCTCGGAATCTGCAAAATAAACAATCAAGCCTTAGGTGAGAAACTGCTGTGCTGCCCCCTCCCCACCCAAGGCCTTAAAAGATGGCGGGCGGGGGGTGGGGGGGAAGGGAACGCAGCAAAGGGCAGAGAGGGAACAAAGGGAGACTTAAAGGTGGGAAGCTCCAGAGCACAGCATTCAGGGTATTTTATTATTTTTTTATGGTTCGTTTTTGTGATTTATGACCTCCTTTCGGGTTTTGTGTTTCCAACATGACATCTGGCATTTTAGTAAGTTTTAGCAACAGTTGAAGAAAACTGGTCCACAACAGGCAATATAAAGAATACTGAGTACAAATGTCACCATGTTGAGGGGAATGAGGCCAAACTGGGGTGATGCAATAAATGCCAAATTAAAGTAAAATAATAATTACAGACAACAGGTAAAAATATAAATTAGAGTGTTTCATCTGGAGGAGTAAAGTTTCCATGCTAATAACTGCTTGCTCTTCAACCGCGTACCACTCAGCGTCACCGCCCATCAGTCAGTTATTTTTAAACACATAGCAATTTTTCCTCCACTTGTATGTGCCCTGGCCATCAAAAGTAATGAAAATGTGTTTGGGGCCTTTAGAAGCACTTTGTCGTATATTGGAGTACATGGTTTTTCCTGAGAGTCCGATCAGGCCATTTTTGGATGGGAAAAAAAATCTCTGTTGTGAGGCAAGTATATAAGCATATGGAAAAAGTTACCCAAGAAGGCAGCTGAAACAAAGGGAATAAATGAGTTCAGGAGACACCTTGATTGGTTTCTGAAGTATGAGCAGAGGGGAGGGGTGATCCAAACAGGAAGGTGGGATTGAGAGCAACCAAATAAAAAGTTGGCGTGCTGGGCCAGATGGTCCTTTCCTGTGTCTTCTGTACTCGTGAAGACAGGTGGGGCGGGGAGACGGGAAGTAGACTGAAGGAGCAAGCTGGACGCAGAACTACCCGAGAAGAATTTCCTGGTGTTTTAAAAGAATCACTTTTAGGAGCCTGATACCAAGAATTGTATGCCTTAAGATTTTCCAAATTCAGATTAGCTAGCATAACTTTCTTAGGTCAAATGATACTGCAAACCAAAACCAAGAACCTATTTCTTTAAGCCATCCTTAATGTCTAGGACTCTGATTGCTTTTTCTATAAATAAATACATACATGAGTAAGGTTGGAACAGCAGTGTCTTACTCTAACAAATGACTTTTTAATTCTGTCAAGGGTCAGAGTGTGTTAGGCGTCAGTCCCTGGCACTACTAAGATGGAAAAAGAATGAGACCGAATGCCAGACCACCCGGCTACCAATGTCACTTACCTGTAGCAGGTTTACAGACCTACAAACAACAACACATCCCGTGGTTCCTTTATTTTTCTTTATTTTTATCCGTGACATTTTTCTTTCTCGAACCCAGACAGCATCTCTGGCAAGAATATCCCACAGTTTTGTCAAAGCCCACAGGGAATAAAGTGCCCAGAGGGAGCAAAGTGTCATTCCTCTCTCCATCCTTCTCAGTTCCTCACGTGTCGCTTCTGAATATAGTCAGTTTGCTGGAGAACTGAACCAAGCTCCTAAATACATGAGATGTTTCTGACCAAAAACCTTAGTTTATCTACTATCACTAGTCCAGTTACTATCTTCATCCAAAAAAACTATAAGGTTTTATAACTGGTTTTATATGTCTAAGCACATAATTTTATACCTTGGGCTAAGCAGCAGCTATTTTTGGTCTCCTTCAAGAACAGAAAAGTAGAACTACTTATCTAAGAGGAGAGCTGCTGCTGAGTGACAATCTGCACCCTGGCCTGATTCTATACGCCACTCGGTAGCGGAGTCGTACCGTCACACACTGAGCCAAACACAGTAATTCAGATGACCTGAGACACGGATTCCTCAGCCCTATTTTGCTTCTGTGATATCCCAAGGTCGCCTCACTTATCGTGACTATTGTAACGCTTTCAAAAGCTTCTCAAAACAATATTTTAAGAATATAGCCTTGCCCTACCTTTGGGAGTAAAATGTTACAAAATCTCTTCACCACAGTGTGCCACAATCACAAAAACAGTTGGAAATATATACTCTTGGAGGGGCCCAGCAGCAATTTTTGACTTATATTTCTCCAGTGTATGCTGAGGAAGAGGGAGGGTATGGAAAAGTACCACCACACTAAGTGATAAATATTTAATGGTAGCCAAGTTGAGCTTGGGATTTGAGTGGGGACTATGTCTGGAGAATTAGGAAATAAGAGATTCTTAATTCACTATATCACCTGGAATTAAATAGGGACTCAAAACAGAACATCAAATGGATTAACAAATAACCTTCGAACAAGTAATTTAACCACCGGGGGCCTATTTCCTCATTGTGCAATGAGAAGGATTGAACTGGAACGTTTTAGAATCTCTTCTACCTCTAACGTCTTGAAGAATGTAAGAATCTTCTCTGATGCAAGTGATGACCCAGGTAACCTCAATTAGAGGCATCAAATTTAAAACTGCTCGAGCAAGACAAGCCAAATAAGGAAAAAGACTGGGGGCTCAGATTCACATTATCGTAGGGAGTTAAAGAATTGAGTGGGTATTCTCTAAGGGTTTATAGTTTCAACCAAATCAATCAATAAGCACCTATCAGCATATGGCCTGAGATGAGGTACCATGTAGATAATTAGAAACAGAATCCCAGACCTTAAGAAGTTTCCCAGCTAGTGTTGATTAATCATGTGTTTATTGAGTGCTTACTGTGTGCCCAGCACTGTGCTAGATTCTGGGAAATGCCAAAGTACACAATGAGACCCCTCCTCAAAGCATTTACAGTGCAGTGGAGACTGGGAGCATCCACAAATAACCAGAGACCAACACAGATCACTACCACAGTTTTCCACACCATTACATACTGTCTCAGATGTCTCAAAGGAGTGCAGAAAAGAAAGGGATCTGAAAGGGCTGGAATAGTCCGGGACAGGAAGTGAATAAGTCTGTGCAGGAATAGGCGGTATTTGCCCATGAAGAGGATTTTCGGAGACAGTTATTTGTTTCCCTGGAAATACTCTGAACTTCCAGATTCTTCCTCCCTCACAAAATAGAGCCCGGTGACTTTTATATACAGGATGTAGGCACCAGCCCACATTTGCAATAATGTGAATGCACCATGCAATTTTCCATTCTCAATTGTTTCTTAGTATCACAGTTTGTAAATAAAGTTAATGTTATATATTATACAGTTTTTAAAAACTTTGAGAGGAGTTAGGGCCACCTGTGAGGTAAGCTACCCTACGATACCCTTAAAATAGTAATCTCAGAGTCAAGATCAACAGCCTAGGTAAAAATCAAATTTAATCCTTTGTAAAATACATTTCTAAGTTATAGTTATATAAAATATTTTGGCTAACCAGGCCAAAAATTTTAGCTATTAATTAGAATGTATAATCACATTACCTAAGTCATGAATGTAAGAAACACATAGCTGGTTATTTTAATCAAATCAGATCATCCATTCAGAAACATAATCAGTCCCTTGAAGATGAAAAAACAGCTCTGTGTTTTCAAGTTGTTTATTCTGGGCAATTTGTGACTTCCTGTCTTCAAAAACTAACCATTAGGAACTCATCTCAATGTCTTGGCTACTAGATGCTGCTTATGAATAGTATTTCAACAAGAGAAGTTTCAGTAAATCAGGAACATAAAATGTTACACAAAACCAAGGCAGTTAAAGGAGAAAACTTAGGGAACCTAACACTGAGCCAGTTACAAGTCACTGGAGAACATTATGTGATTCATAGGGTCAAACCGACATATCTATTCCCATTCCAAAAAAAATCCTTAAAAAAAAACTTTTAGCCATCAGTTCATGGTGTCACCCACTATCTATTTCTGACCCATTTCACTTTGACAAAATGAATGATGTAGCACTAAGTTCCCACAGAAAGTTGGGTTTAGCCTAGAGTGAGTTCAATTCTCACTCTAGCAATAACAAAATACTTTCTTAATTTTTATTTTATACATTATCTAATATAGCCTTCTGATTCATGAGATAGACATAGCGTATATATACTTTTATGTCTATTTTGTGGATGAGGACGTTGAAACTAAGAGAAATTGAAAACTAACAAGGACTGGAACATAGGTCTTCTGCCTCCTGACCCAGGGATCAGACCTTTCCAAGACCATACTGTGTTCCACCCTGGCCAAAGCAGCTGACAATTCTGCAACAGCCCTCAACTATTTTAACCACCCTCACAACTAAAATGGCTTAAACATGTTTAATCTTAGCCAGATCACATGACTATTCTGGTCCGCAATTTCCTTAATCTTTATAGCACAGCACATACACATTTGATTACACATGCTGTGAAGTCCCTGTTAAGTCTAATGTTTAATAGATGGATTAGTAGTGCAGCTTGGAGACCACCAAGTCTAACAACAGCAAACTCACCGCAATAAGTTTATTTGGTTACCACACATCGAAAATGCCTAAATTGCATATGCTTTTATTTTAATGAACATAATATCAAAATTAGACATTATTAAAAGATATTTTACAGTCTACCAAGTTGATTTGCATCTCCACTTAACAGATAATTTTGAGGAATCACCCACTGCTACAGAGAATGAAGCACATTTACTCATGTGGCTCTGCCACTCACCAGCAGTGGGATCTTTAAAAGTCTCTTTTGTTCATGGGGCCTTGGTTTCCTTGTCTTTACTATTAGGAGTGAGGGCTCTAACATATCTTCCTGCACAATAAAAATTATATTTACATCTTTATGATAAAACATAATCTAGGCCAGGCACGGTAGCTCACGCCTGTAACCGTAGCACTCTGGGAGCCGCAGTGGGAGGATCGCTTGAGGTCCGGAGTTCGAGACCAGACTGAGCAAGAACAAGACCCCTGTCTCTACTAAAAAATAGAAAAAAAAAATTAGCCAGGCAACTAAAAATAGAAAAAATTAGCCGGGCATGGCGGTGCATGCCTGTAGTCCCAGCTACTCGGGAGGCTGAGGCAGGAGGAGCTCTTGAGCCCAGGAGTTTGAGGTTGCTGTGAGCTAGGCTGAGGCCATGGCACTCTAGCCCAGGCAACAGAGTGAGACTCTATCTCAAAAACAAAAGTAAAAAAAAAAAAGAAGACAAGAATTATTTTAAATTAAAAAAAAACATAATCTAATGATTCTGTTGATAACAATGCTATTGACTTCGGACAGTGAGATGAATATGAGCTCACAGGAACTATCCCAAAGAGTTACAGTCAACATCTATTGAGCTCTTACTATTTGTCAGACACTCTGCTAAGACTTTAAAAGCATAACATCACTTAGTACAAAAAACCTAAGAGTTATTACCATTGTTTCCATTTTATGTATGATTCATTCCAAAGTCCAGGTTACATCAGTCCTACTGCCTAAGGATTTCAAGGACACAAGACTACATTTAATTCCATTTTTATTTCATCAAACATTTCTGCTTTGAATTGCCCAGGTTATATGATAATGGACCAAGACAAATAAAGCAGGTTCTTGCTCTGAAGGAGCTCACAAGCTGGTAGGAAGGGCACACAAACTGTCAAAGAAGGCTGCCTGTGATAGGTACTCCAGCAAAGGTAGGGGCAAAGTGTTATGGAGGTTTGACGAGGAAGTAAATCAATGATAAGAGGATCGAGAGGACTTCATGAAGTGACATTTGAGCACAGACATGAAATATAAGTTCAATATCAACAGGCAAAGAAATGATGGAGAAAGAATTTCAGATGCTGAGACTAGCATGAGCAAGGATTTGGTATTTTTAGGGAATTACAAGCAAACTGGTATTGCCAGAGTTTAGAGTATGCAAGGGGAGAAGGGAATAAAGATGGAAAGTCAGGTTCAACTCGACCAAATGACTATATATTGAACATTGACTATGTGCTGGTCACTGTTCTAAATTCTTGGGACAGCAGGAAATAAAAAAAAATTCTGACCACATGGAGTTTACTTTCTAAGAGGATCTTGGTGTCAGAATACGGAGTTTAGACTTTATTCTCTACATACTAGTTTTCTTTTACAAGGAGGTGATGGTAGTTCTGTCTTCCCTCCAGACTGTGAGTTCCACAGGCTCAGTTTAATGCTTTGCCACATCTCCTGTATGAATGATGTATGACAGCCTGGTTTCAATGTGGAAGATGGTTTCATGGTTTCAAAGTAGAAGATGACTGTAGAGTCAGATAAAAGATGTAGAATTTTCTGAGATTAGATGCACAGTGCCACTTCCGTAAGACTGGACCTCAGCTGTCACATTTTCTCTAAGGAAGAAAATAGCTTAAACATCCAGATGATAATCAAATACTTCATCGGATTCTTTTTTTTCTGCCAAACACTGGTACATAACCACATTGAGTATCATCTCCCGTCTGACATTAGCAGGGGAGCCACTCCTTGGTCTAGTTCATAGGTCCCAAAGTCTCCAAAACTAAGACTCCCATGGCCATCTCAGGGCTCCTGTTCCCACCAGGGCAGATATCAGAATCTTATGACCCAGGCAGCACTCTGTGTACCAGGCGCAAGTAAACTCCTATTTCCAGAGGACCTCTGCAGAGGGAATTGGTTCTCGGCTGTCAGATTTTATCAGGCAGCTTAGAGAAAGCTGGTGATGAAACTTTCACAGAGTAATCTAAATATGGCAGAAGCAGAGCATTTGGCACTGACCTGAGTACGGACTGAGCCCAAATTTGATACTCAGTCCAGAGATTCAAGGGAATAAACTATAACCCAGGTCGGATTAAACTAAAATTATGATGATAGCAAACACTAAAATGAGCTGTTAGATGACTTTAGTAATGGAATGGAGTCCCTGAGCTCTCCGTGCCCTCCAAGCTCTATTTGGGAAGAGTGGGGGGAGGTAACCTGAAGCCTGCAGTTCCCATATGCCAATAAGCCAATTAAAGAGACTAAGAGCACATATCTCGCCAGCTGCCTAAAGCACTCTCCACCTGACAGCAAGCACCCCTCTCAGCGATACACAGCACCACAGCAAGGACCGAAAGTCAACCCTGAGATCTAAGCGTTTTAAAGAGTCTACAAAAAAGTGGTGGCAGCAATTTTTTACATCTATTTCTTGTTGAGCAGACAAGGCTCGATGCCATCACAGGTTCAATCTCTAGTATTCCTGCATGCTTTGAAGGTGAAAGCGGGCCAGGCGTGGTGACCCACATCTGTCATCCCAGCACTGTGGGAGGCCAAGGCAGGAGGATCACTTGGCCCAGGAGGTTGCGACCAGCCTGGGCAACACAGCAAGACACCATCTCTCCAAACAAAGTACAAACTTAGCTGGGCATGGTGGTGCATGCCTGTAGTCTCAGATACTCCTTGGGAGGCTGAGACAGGAGGTCCACTTGAGCCCAGGAGTTCAAGGTTATAGTAAGCTATGATCACGCCACCACACTCAAGCCTGGGCAACAGAGCAAGACTCCATCTATTTTTAAAAAGGAAGAAGAAGAAGAAGAAGAAGAAGAAGAAGGAGAAGGAGGAGGAGGAGGAGGAGGAGGAGAAGAAGGTAGAGGCAAAAAAAGGAAGAGAAATAGCTATACTAGAACTTTATACACGTTATGTCCTGTAATTGTCACAGAAACTCTATGAGGTAGGCATTATTGTTGTCATTTCACAAATAAGGAAACTTGAGATGAGGCATAAATAAAAGGCCTTTCTCACATTATATAACTAGGAGGTGTCAGAGTGGGGTTTGAATTAGTCTGACACTGGAGTTGATGCTCTTTTCACGATCACTATTGCCTACTTCTCAGAACCAGCGCTGCAGAGCCCTGCACGTCCTACTGTGAACTTAGAAATGCAGCTACTGCTCAGGCTGCTCGGTTTATAGAGTAGGCAGCTCTGTGGAAACAAAACACTGTCAGTTTTCTTGGGAGAAGAGAAAATTCAAACCAAAGTCAGGTAGGAATTTTCCTTTCTCAGTCCCAGGGCAGTTTATTTCAGGTCCGATCAGCTTAACATTATTTAACAAGTATGTACAAGTGTAAAAAGCTTCTTCTGTTGTATTTCACTTTCTATCCCCAGGCCAAGGTGAGTAAAAGACCCAAATGTGACGACACTGAGGATCAATGCCAAATCACCCTTTCGCTTTGGCCTAGGCCAATAAGTAAAACAACATTAGAAGGTACTTGGAAGATGTTTGGGCTTTGAGAAATTTTTAATGGCCAGCACTGAAAGACAGGAAAAGGCAGCTGAAGTAGTTGCTATTTGTGCATAATCTGGTTTATTTAGGCTTAACTCAGGTCAGAGTTCAGGGCCCGAAAGTTTTTGATAGTGCTAAATGAATGAATATCTATGCTTGAGGAAAATTAAGCTGATAATAATGTGTGTGAAAGTACCTTATAAACCAGCAAAGTGTCAAATTAACGTGTAAGATTCTATGCCAATGACCAAGTGTATCAGGAAGAACAAGAAAAAATAAGGAGTAAAGATGGGTCCTGGATTTTCTAAAATAGTCCTAATTTCAAATATTTTATTTTATTCTTCCCATAAAATTAATATTTGTGAGACCAACTTTGGGTTCAGAAAACATTCCTAATGAATGCACAGATAATGCATGAAAGGAATCATCAAAAATTGGCTACAAGCCACATGGCAATATCCAGTCTAAATACCTCTTGCACAAGAGGTCCTCCAAAAGTTGATTCTGATTAACTGGGTGGTCTTCCAGATTTGCCAGTCAATTTTAGGTGAGCAGCTGTCAACACAGGCATTTCCCTGAGGCTCTTGGCGATTTTCCTGGGTGAAGTGACACATTAACTCATCCCCAAGCCAGTGCTTATTTGTTCTTTGCAACCACTACTTCCAACCTCCCACCACCGCCCCCAACGCCAGCCACTGCCATAGCACCATTACACATCTGCCATCCTGGTCTTTTAATTTCTGTGAAATGAAACGTGGGCCTTCCTCCAAAGGCCCTGAAAGCACTTGCCTTGTAACTTGTTAGAACGTTCCCACTGAGCACCAGTAAATAAACAAATTCACGCTGGTGTGCTAAAGGGGAAGGACTAAGCAGCCAGTTTCTAAGCAACAAGTGTAATTTCACCATGACTTCTGGAGACAGAGCCCCCGGAGGTGACAATTTCAAACATGTGAGTAGACATTTCAGCACAGCCAGGAACATACAATGTCCTCCAAATGATACCAGGAGGCCACCAGCTACACCAAGTTTAAAATCCACCCAACCTATTTAGTAAATATAAGAGGTGCATGACTGACAACTCTGTAACAGCTTCTCCAGCAATCTTCTGAATTCATCCATTCAATCAATCATTTATTTGTTTGGCAAATTATTATCGATTATCTAGCCTGGGCCTAGCAATATACTAGGTGCAATTTTGTGTACACACAAAATTGAATAAAGAGCTTACAAAATCATTTAAGGAAACAGGATAGGTCCATAAATAAGTCTAATAAAAGTAGAATAGTCAAAACCCAGCATAGCACATAGAACACTGGGGCTTGGCACACAAAAGACTGAGTTTTACAGTTCACCTTTTCTCCTTCTGTCTAATCTTGAACAAGTCACTTACTCTTTAAGCCTTACTTCTATCATTTGTAAGATAAGGATATCATTAGTACCTACTTTGTGAAACTTTTACGAACCACTACGAACAAGGTGTGTGTATATGTATTTACGTAAATACTTCATCAATAGAAAAAGATCTGAATATATGAATGCTAATTTTCATGTACTGTTATCTAAAGGAAATAGCAACAAAATTCTATGGGAGTTTAGAGATCAGAGGAACTTCTTCCAGTCCAGGTGTCTTTTCTGGGCATAGTAAAGAGATGTCTACAAGATACAAAGGCAGAGAAGGGGAAGGAGGAAAAGGATCTTCTAGGAAAAGGGAATTTTGTGGCAGGGGCATGACAATAAAATCAACCAAAAATGTTTAGAGAACAGCAATCCGTATAATTTGACCATATCTGTGTTATTCCTCTTATCTTCAGCACCTGGCAATGTCTAGCACCTATTATGCACTCAATAAAATATTGGTTTTGTTGAATGAATGAATGAATGAATGAATGAAATGCTGTAGGTTTAGCATAACAAGACAAGAGACACAGCTGGAGGAAAGCTGGGAGGGTAGGCTGAAGCCAGATGAAGAATCTTAAATGCTATTCTTCTGATCTTCTTCCAGAAGACAAATATATCCCTAGTAATGAGGTATCTTAATTGCATGCCATGTTCCTAATAAAATCCCTATTAGATCCCAGGCTCACCTCCTGACATCATAACCTGAACTTTTAGAATCCTACCAGCGTTTCCTCCCATGACTGTGAGCTGCGTTAAACTGGTTGGCAAGGCCTGACCTGAAATCTTTCAGGGGCTTCAACTGAGTTCAGTCATCTTTGTGAGTGGCAGTCACAGCCAAGCACCTATAAAATACTCCAATACTAACTGTCCTTCACATGAACCTAGGAAGAGAAGGTGCTTACGGTCATGAGGAAAAATGGAGGAAGGATCAAGCCCTCCCACAGATGCTAGCACTAGTGACGCTGGGGGAGAGGTAGAGAGGCAGAGATGTCCTCCTCCTTCTTTGGGAACAGAATGGCTCCTGCACGGACAGCTGCTGTGCTCACCAGATCCCCCACGTACCCAGCCTCCCTCCTGTCTGCAGTGAAGCGGGGTTTCCAGAGACCCTGTGAGGCAGGGGAAAGGTCACAGGTCTTCTTTAGGACCACACAGGCCCAGATGTGTGACTGGACAAGCCACTTAAACTTTCTGGGCCAATCTGCTCATCTAAAATGGGGATAACAGAAAGATACCCACGGCTCTCAATAAAGCCCCTGGCATACAGTAAGAGCATACTTAATGTTAATTCCTTCCTTCATTTGGAAAGGGGGGTGGCCACAGGGTGAGGTGGTTCCCCAGTCACTTCCCTGTCCATGTCTGAGAGGGAGAAGAAGGCTCGTGTCCTCTCAAATGGAGAAATGCAAATCTCAACACGGAAAATGTAAAATGTGCAGTGGGAAAGATCACATGGTGAAGAAATTACTTCGGGGCCTGGAGCAAAAACTATCAAAATTGAATGATGTAGGAGAAATGGTGAAAAGGCAGAAGGAGAGAAAGCAAAGAAACAACGAAAGTGCCAAATAAGAGAGCCTGTTTTCACATGGGTCTACTTAAGGGATGCTCTCCGGGTCAGCAAAGGCTGGCACCTATCTGAGAAGGAAAGTGATAGGTGTGGGAGAAAAGAGAAAAAGATGTATGCCGGGTCTTTTCTAGTAAGGAAAAGGGCTCAGGGCGCAAACTCCAGCCTTGAACCAAGAAGCTGAGGACGCAGCTGAGGCTGAAGATGCAGCCAGCGCAAGGGGCACTGAGAGCTGGGACGGACAGGACAGGGCTAGGAGGCTGCAGGGAGCCTTGACTCCAGCTGGACAGCCTTGTCGAGAGCACTCACCCTCCGGCTCGAGGTAAGGAAAATACACAGCGGAGCCAGGAAAGATCTAGTGTCTAGGTGAGGTTCCCAGGGAGCACAGCAGGAGACCAGACAGGCAGGCATTTTAACTCTGTTTTACAAGTGCGGTCATTGAGACTTAAACAAGGGAGCGTGCCTGATGCCACCTGCCCAGAAGTATGAGAGAGAAGAAATGGATCCAGGTCTATCTTACTTCAAAACGTGAACTCGTCCACCATCCCACGCCACTTTCAGAAACCCTAAAATCAAATGTTTTGATGGCAGAAAGGAGTCCACTTTGGGGGCACAGGGCAAGCACTGAGAGGGGAATAAATATACCAGATTAACTGTATCAATGGCAGTGTCTTCATATTCACAACTCGCCAACCCCAGCTTAAGATACCTGCAAAACTCAGAACTCCACCTTCACATCCCAAGTCCCCAGACCCTCCAGGAAAAGCCCACCTCTCAAGTCTCTCCTGTCTTTTTTTTTCTTTTTTCCTCTAAAGCTTTTCCCAGAAGAGAATGAGTCATCAAAGGACATGAACCCCAGGGTGAGTTTTTGGTGACGGCCAAGAAGAGGACAGGGAAAGGCACTGCCTTTACACGGCCTTCTGTGAAGGAGGCTGATTTGGGAATCCCAAAGTCAACACGTTATTCTTAACTCCATTCCTGACGACTTCAGTCATCCCGGCCGGGGCACTTAATTCCACACGTTCCTCAGCCAACACGCTGGCTATAGGGTGCCTCTGTTTTTCCCCAGGCCTACCTACCTTGAAGGGTCAGAATGACCCTTGAAGAGACAGTGTCCTTCAAGTGTGTCAGCAATTCAGACACTGACAGCTTCTAAAATAGCTGGTGTGTTGCTGGGTGTCCGTTGCCTTCTGAAGCAGCGGTGGTGTCGCCGAGACAGCAGGATTTCCTTGCCAAAGTTGCTCCTTCCCTCCTCCCCACAGGCTCTGCACCGCCTCTGCCCGTCCCAGCCTAGGAAGACTCTGAGCCCAGGGGCCATGGCATTTAAGCACTGTCAGAGCTCCCACTTCAATCCCCGTCGTGGTGCCAGTTCGGCATCTGTCATGATGACCCAGCCTGAACTGTATTTAGAAGCTTTGGACATGGCACCATGTTCCCAGCCCATCTCAGAGTGACAGGAGATTTCCTGAGCACCTGGGCTTGCGATTCAAGCACTCCGCCTCCTCTCAGGGAATGGGGGTCAAAATGACTTTCCTATGATGGTCTGTTTCCTTCTCAGGGTGGTGCCCTTTTTGTTGGACGTCTCTTCTCGGAGAGTCACTCTCCAGTAATGCTATTACATAATGCTAGTTTGAAAACGCATACTTTATGTAAAGCTTGCAATACATGGCAGGGGAAAGAGAGAATAATGCGAAAATCAATCATAAAGTGAGTTTAGTACCCTGTTCGTGGATTATTCTTACAAAGATAAATTTCCCTGGAATCATATTCAAGGAGTGCTCAGAACCTACCAGATATTGCTAATGAATATAGAGTCTGTCTGTGACTCAGCATAGTGGGTCAGTGTAGAATAATTCACTTCATCTTCTTGACAGCATCCATGCCAGTTTTGAAAGCAGCCTACTAGAGTCCCCCCGAATTGTAAGTTAACTCTGGCTAGTGGTTAAAAAATTAAGTCCCATTTATTTACACTTTAATGTTAATCTCCACCTAGACAGGCAGACTGATAACTGTGTAACACTAATCAGGTGGGCTGTCAGCTGTGAGAGTCACTGCCCGCAGAGTGGGTCTGGGTCCTCAGTCTGATAGGTCACAGGAGAAAGAAATGCTTTTTCCCAACTGACCCCCAACTCTCTGCCCCAGTGTTCCTGACCAGAGTGCCATGGAGACACCCTGTCATTTAAAAGGCATCAATGTTTGGCCTCTCCCCATTCCTGGGCAGGGACCCAACGCTCAGAGAATGTGGTTTTAGGATCATGGCATCTAATCCATTCAAGGATTATTCTCCCCCCTACTGCTCAGATGGGTGTGTTAATCATCACCTCTCTTTGTTCTGTAATAAATTCAACCCTGGCTAATTCCAAGCTTCTATGCATCACTGGAGTTTAAAGATGGCATTTTGACAGGTCAGATATTTAGAGTCAATGGACCACCAACCAGTCAAAAATCTTAAGTAGTTTTAGGAACATGTGGAAGTAATTTTTTCCAAGAATTCACAAGTCTGGAGGATGAGATCTTATTGATGGCATATGAGCTATTGTATATATTAAAGCATTACTTTACATACCATATTCTACATAGAATCAAAATTAATTTAACAGTGAAAGCATATTTTCTTCATTATACCAAGTATTATACAAGCATTATCAGATACAAACTACAATGTAGTACATACTATATAGCATCTTAAAAAAAAAGACTAAGGTAAAATTATTAGTAAATGTACAGTAATTACATATTTCAAATATAAATGTTATAAGCTAGGAAATGTCATATAAATCAGACTATTTTTGTGACACTGGCTATACACTGACACTGGCTACATTTTAACTAAGATCATTTCAAGTGAATGCAGTGAATCTTTGTATAATGAAAAAATTATTCCATAAAATATTAGTTTCTAATTTTTTAAACAAAGAGGCTATTAACCTAAAGTCAATGGATAGGCTTTTGGGGGTTTATAAGTCACCTGAAATTGCAAGTTAAATTTGTGAAAGCTTGCATTTTTCTGGGAACAGGATATGTGTGATTTATGGGATTCTCAAAGGAGTATATGACTTTAAAAGGCCAAGGACCCCTCTGGTTTGACAGGCTTTCTTCAAGTGGGACAAACGTCCATCTTTCCAAGCTCTCTTCTGCTGTCACGTAAAGCATTTCCCCTCAGCCAGATATTTACTATGGGAAGAAAATCCAAAAGAATACGACACAGAATACTAGTGGTACGTCTTCATAAAAATGTTTTTTGTGTCCCTTAGAAAGACGAAGGGGTTGTGTTTCTATGTGTAGTAGTGAGTATTAAATGGCCACGTGAGGCCACCTCGCTTTCTCTGTTATGTTTCCTTATTTCCCATTTACCTTTATTTTAACCACGCACACATGTATGTATCAGTGGGGTAAATTACAATCCATATTAAATCTTTCGGGCAAGTAGGTGGACTGTGAATTATTTTTAAGCAAATGAAACTGGGGCTTTTCCTCTGGCCTTGCTGCTTTTACTCTTTCATACTTTCTCGCTCTCCTCCCATCTCTCAGAGAAAACATCAGTGGCTCAGGAACCCAGGGCCTGCCAGGCTCTTTCTGCTTATGTGTGCCAAAACCACAGCAAGCGTGCTATTGTGGGACACGCAGTCTAGTCCCCTCACCAGAGATGGGCTCTTGGTTGGTGGTCCCCATACTTCAGAAGAAGTGTCTCTACCGCATGTCCGCTAAGTGCCTGCATCTGGCGCTGGAGCTGAGAGGCAGCTCCCCAGGGAGAGCCGGACACAGTGTCAGGGAGGCCGGCCAAGGCTTTCCTAAAGGCCACGGCTGCCGAGCCTGCCCGCCAGAGGAACATTTTGGTGAGCTCAGTTTGTTTGCTACCAGAAACCTTGCCCTCACAGCTAAACGTCTATTTTTACCACGCTGTGACGCTGAAGACTCTCTGCTGTCAGTCAAGTGAAGGATAAGTAGAGTCAGTCCTGCATTCTTTGTTATTCTAAAGTAAAAGGAACCCTGGATTCAGAATCAGAAGGCAGGAGTGTGAGTCCTGGTTCTGACTCTTCCTAGAGACGTGACCTTGAGGAGCCGTTTAACCTTCTGCGAAAGGTAGATAAGGAATCCCCCGGCTTACCCAACTCACTGAGTCGCCAGCAGAATAAAATGATGCAGACAGAAGCACTTTGTAAACTGTAAAGCGCCTTAGAAATGTAAGTTCTCAGCACTGCATTTCTCACTGGGCTCTAAACACTGTGCTAAATCCGTACTTGGCAACTCAGCGCAGTGCCCATGAGAGATGAGGAAACTGAGACTCCAAGAAGCAAAGTCGTGAAGTGAGAGACCTGTTTGCTGGGAGCCAGGAGTCTCTCCTCTCACTCCTCCATGCCTCCCACAGTCTGAGTCCTTCATTTACTCTTGCTGAGCTGCCGTTGCTCACTTTTAAAATGGAGATGATAATCACTTGCTCCTGTGAGGCAAGCTCAGCTCCCCAGCTTCTCATTCCATGGCCTATGGTTCTGTGAGATGTGAGCAAGGTCATGGGTTATCTCGTGGTGACGTGGGGACTAGTAGCCAGGTTCACTGACCAATGGACCCCGTTTGTTCCTTGGGTCTCTGAACCACAGCACCTGGCCATCCACCCAGTGGTGACTCAATGAAGAATCACAATATAATCAGGGACTCTACCGTGCTAAGTGTGTTTTACTATATTCTGATTCTCTGTTAATTAACATATATAGCAACTTTCCACTGATCATGCAAAATAGCCCATCTTCTAATGGGGGCAGGCAGGTATCATCTTAATTGGTCAGATTACAGTCCACTGCAGGAGACTGGCTCTATGACATACCGCTTGATACAGAGGTCACTAGGCTGCAGGGTAATTATTACAGTCAAATTGCTTTAATTATTGTCAACAACAGGAGGCTTTGCTCAATCAATGGCAAAATATTCTTCAGACAGGCCCCATGGGGGTCCCAGATCTGCAGCACAGCTGGCCTTCTGCCCTCTTAGAGTGGAGGGAAAGCCAGACCCAGGGAAACCTCAGACTTTACATGAAGTTGCTCTGCTTCTCTAGGGTTCGACATTGCTGTCTCTCTCCTCCTCTGGGCCTCAGTGTAGATCTCCTCTCAAAGCATACCTCGCTCCTCCTTTGCCATACAGAGTCACTGTATGCCTAATGCCTAATGAAAGACGTTTCCACTGATTCTCACTCCTCAAAATGACCTTCTGAAACAAGCTACTTGTCCCCCCAGAGTAAGCAACTTCTCTTCCCTCCAGAAAGACCCTATTATGGTTCAAGTTATGATTATACATCTGAATTCAGTTCTCACAAAATGATACATTCCTAGAGATAAATATTCTGTTAACTCAGTCCTTAGAAAAAAGAATGTAACATATTTCTTGTCATGCTCCTAAATTACCTGTGAAACCTTCTTTCTTGTCATTATTTACACTTTGATTATGAGCCAATGTGATCCATGATAAAATATATCCTCTTAGGCGTGGAGGGCAAATGAGTTTCAACATGTATGTGAACTCTGGTCACTTGATCGTAGCAGGTGACAGTGCGAAACTGAGAAGCATGAGGCCCAATCCAAGCTTAGAGGGAAGAGCACCAGATTGATTAGTGATGTCTCCCATGGACACAGGGGTAGGGAATATCAGCATAGGTGTTTCATATTCACTATTACATTCTTCCTAAAGCTTCTGCCTGAACACTCCATGCACAAATTGTCACAATATCCCTCTTACCTGCTTTCAGGGAATAAAGGCTATTGTGTCATTGTTCATATTTTGTGTTATTCTTTCCAAGAGGTCCAGAGGCATCAGAAAGGCCACTAATATCTCTGCTCTAGCATTAAGGTCATTATGTTAGCCAACTTCCTCTGCTCTGACACAGTTGTGGTTTTAATGGAGAACTAATGTCTTCATCAGTATCTGTGCTATTTCACACTTCATTTCCTCCCCAACTCTTGGATGAAAACCATCTGGTCCTAGTGATTTACTTTGTGGGAGCTTCTTTCAAGTCGGTTTCCTTCTCCAGGGATGCCACGCAAGCATTTTCAGGGCTCCAGCTGGGGAGCACCCAGCCTTGAAACATCAGTGTGTGATCAAGTCATTCAAGAAAGCCAAAGGCGTTGGCAGGAAACTAGCCATGAGGTCCCTTAGCCGAGGCCCTCGAGGCTGAGGGTAACAGAAGCAGCTGCTATTTTTCTGCCTCTCTGTCAGCACCGGTTCAGTGGCTCAAGATGGTCCGGATTGCCAGGACCCTGAGAACTGAGAGCAGACGGGAGGAAAACGCGGACGTTTTGAACTTGTGATCCACGATTCGGGGCGTCTCCGGATCTCTCAATGAATTTCACAAAGTCTCGAAACAACCTCAGGGCAAGAATGGTCTTAAACTTCTTTCATATGACCCATAGTTGTAGCTATCGGCCAACCCAGATTCTCCAAGACAGTACTAACTTCCATTCTGCGGTCCTCGAGATACATTTCCACTTAAAATAATACATCTCCTAATATCTGGCTTGAGAAACCAACCGCTGGCGTGAGGACACAATAAATACTTTTGCTTTTAACTTGATAAAATTCTGGCTACAATGGCACGACTCAGAGGAGTGAATAGGGAGGGTGAAGGAGGAAGTGTTACAACTTCAACACAATTTTTAAAGACTGCTCTTCAGGGGCAGAAGGTACCCATTCATGATAACAGTCATACCACCTCGGGGTCTAGGCATACGTGGCTTATGAAGGAGACATTTCTCTGCTGATCATTAAGGTAGGCCCAAGTCTGACTTGTCTCCACTGGGAAGGGACAAAGAAAGGATTGAGGATGAAGGACCCAAGACGAAGCCAGCTAATGCTGAGCCAAGACTCACTGACGTTAAGAGGACCTCTTTCTTCACGCAGAAGCAGAAGCCCACATGATGTGGTCTCATTTTGGGCCTTAAACATAGTTTAAATGAGGACAAGAGCCATGTTAAGCCATTAAAGTATCTGCCAATAGCAGGAGAAGAAAATATATAAGCACCTTCCCTCCGAGCAAACTCCGAGTGCAAGGCCAGGCTAAGGCCTTCCCAGAGGAGCCTGTTTAAAAGTTGGGGCTGGCCGGAGCTGTATGACCTCTGACGTGGTTTTGCTGTGGCTGTTTTGTTTTGTAAATGAATATCTGACATTCATACCTTGATAAGTATGGGCCTCTCTTCGCCATTCTCCAACAGGAAAGCTTTACTCAGAATGCCAGATATAGTTCAAATACCATCACCAAAATAAAAAAAGAATAAGAAGAAAAAGAACAAAGCTTGCTGGTGTAAAAGCACAATATGCTTCGTCTTTCTCATTGGAGAAGCAGGTCGGTCGACCTAAACATCAACAAGTAATCTTAGGTCCTTGCCAAATGAGGCAGTGAAGATTTTTTAACATTTCAACACGTCACTGTGTTATTCTGCAAAGGCGCTGGCGTCTACTGACCACGAGAAAGCAATAAACAAGCAATTTTCATACCACAACAAATCTAAACTTTAAAGAACAGATAGAATCATTACACAATTCCAATGCCATGTAGGTATATACAGTAAGAAAGAATATTCCAGAAAACAATGACTAGAAACTACAAACTATGACTACATCTTTAATGTCATAAAACACTGGTTTGAAATAAATTTCCTTGACAGGAAAGAAAAGATTCTCCTTACCCAGAGAACAGAAATGTTTAAACTCTAACTGTCATAAGGGTAACAAAATAATGAGGAAAATGTTTATCCCCCGATGTGGGCGATCCCTCCCTCAACTGGATGAATATTCTAAATCTTTGGAATTGTCCTACATTCAGATCTGTGGAGTTCTACACACAGGTATCAGCTAACAGGCAATTTCCCAGAATAAGAAGCAGGGACATCTCTCTGCTATGGGATAAAATTAACCTGTGCCGGCCCCTACTTCTCCCAGCTGGAGAAAGGCCACTGGAGGGGTTTTGAGTAACAATAATAACAGTCATTGGCTCTGAGCCCAGACCAGGAGATCTGTGGAATTCCAGGCCCTGGTCCTCCCTCTGGCTGGCAGGGCCTCCAAATAGTTCTTGAGTTCTCCTTGGCAGTCATTAAAGTTCACCTGCTGCAACCACGAGTGCCATTTTCTGCTTTGCCTCATGGCCTTGGTTGCAACACTCCATTGTTCCTGATTCCAGGTGGCAAAACCTAAAGGTCACTATTAACCTGGGCCAAGATCACTTCCTGCTCCCAACCCTACCAATTTGCACCACACGCTTCAAAGGTCACCAACTCGATGTCCTTTCCCCCATTCCTATATCGCCCTTACTGCTTTTCCACACCTACAGCCCGACGAGGTTATATCTCTGCCCTGTGCCATCCCTGCTGCAATTGTAAGAGGCCCTCTCCCCACCAGTGTTAGAAATATGAATGTGACTCCCTATCAGTGCCTTCAGTTCACAGGGAGGTAGGGCTACGGTGGAAGATGATACACGTACACTTGACCCTTGAACAACACAGGTTTGAACTGTGCCGGTCCACTGATGCACAGATTCTCTTCCATCTCTGCCACCCCTGAGATAGCAAGACCAACCCCTCCTCTTCCTCCTCCTCCTCAGCCTACTCAGCCTGAAGACAATGAGGATGAAGATATTTATGATGATCTACTTCCACTTAATGAACAGTAAATGTATTTTTTCTCTTCCTTATGATTTTCTTAATAACAACATTTTCTTTTCTCTAGCTTACTTTATTGTAAGAACACCATCTATGATACCTATACCATATAAAACATGTGTTAATCGGCTATTTATGTTATTGGTAAGGCTTCCAGTCAACAGAGGCTGTCAATAGTTAAGTTTTGAAGGGTGTCAAAAGTTATACGCAGATTTTCGACTGCTCAGGGGGCTGGCACCCCTAACCTCATGTTGCTCAGGGTCGGTTGTATACTGTAGGAGTGCAACATTTTGGAAAAAAAATGATTTTCTGCACTTAAAACCAACCATGTTTTCAGGATGAAAAGTGTGAGTGACATTTTTCCATGCTGCTAGGGACTGGTTTCTGAGAAAAACCTGTGGCCAGCTAACCGTATTCTCTTTAAGATTTGATTTTGTACGTGTGGTGCTTGTTTTTCCATTCTTGGGATACTTAAGCTCTGACTTGAGGGGGGAGGGGGGCAAGGGCAATATACATAACCTTAAAATTTGTACTCCCATAATATGCTGAAATAAAAAAAAATATATTTGATTTTGTGACCAAATTTATTAAGGCCCCTGATATTTTTTTTTTCAGGACTAGTGGTTTCTTGGTTGTCCTCTGAACCTTACTCTCATAAATGAGTCATTGGAATTTAACTCATTCTGAATGTTCTCTTTGATTGTTAACCCCTGTAATGCCCGATTCAGTCAGCCAACCAAATACAAAATACAAGATATGGTAGGAATATAAGACAGAACATAAAAACAAGAAGATATAAAATAATATCTGGGCATATTCCAACTGCTCCACGCTCCCAGCAGAATCATGGAGTTTCCACTGTCTCACTTGTTCCCAGCCTCCCACTATGGGCTGTGGGACCCTCGGAGCCTCACTCCAATTACAAAGAAAGCTAAAGATGACTTACTCAAAATTCTAACTCTAAAATACATTTTAAAAATGTTGTTTTATTTCACAGCTCACACGATAAGATTTCAGATGAGAATGGGAGATAGACGAGAAAGGCCATATGCATATAATATGTATGATGTTTCACATCTGGGAATTATCTGGAACCCATGCCTTCCTAACCCAGCACTAACACTTTATGCACAGGGTTGTTTCAAGTTTCTTCTCTCTCTCTTTTTTTTTAAGTTTATTGGACTTTATTCTCAAAAACACCAACAATTCTCTTTCTAATGAAACTTTTTAATGAATATTTTCTTGCCCCCTACAAAGGCAGCAGATATGAATTAGCTCTAAATAAACAGCTTGAAATTCAAAGGGCCAAGGAGTCGTCTTTATTTGGACAAGGAGTGGACTTAACATGAATATTATAAAGCCGTCTATAGTGGCCTTCGCCCACCCTTCTAAGTTCTTATAATCAGGAAGACCACATAAAGCCAAGGTTCTCTTTCTTGAGAATGGTCACATGACAGCCAGGCAGTGACTAGAAGAAACACTCATCTTCACGTGGACACTAGGAAGGGCATCATTCTGATCAGCTACTTTCCAATGGGCTGTCAAAGCCTTCTTTTCCCCCAATCTGTAATCAAGCCAGGCTGTAATGGGAAGACCAAATATCACAAATCGACAGTCAGATGAACTTTAAAAAACCAAGGAAAGCTAAGGAGCTTCCCTGTTTGGCCTGCCAAAGCAAGGATCAAAGGAAGCTTGAAGTGAGTGCAACATCACAGCCCTGGAACAGAGGTCAGGTATTTGGCCTTTTCCTGGCTTCCAATGATATTGAATACAACAGATAAATTAAGATCAAGGCACAAGGCAGTTCTAAAAGCACCAGCCTGTCCCCAGGAGATCCCAGGGGCAGAGCCATCATCCACCATGGGCTAGATAAATGCCTGATAACTTAAGGGTGAATTACATACAACAATGTCTAATCAAAAGCCCTATGACATGATCACAGAAAAGGGCAAACTCATCAAGAGCATTCCCTTGGCCAAGGAAGAGATCTTAATGCAGGCACAGGGCAAAGTCAATGAAATTCACTATGCCCCAGCTCCTGATTAAGCATGTGTGTAGAGAGTTGATTACCCAAAATAGCAAAGAGAGCTCAAGTGCTTACAGGAAAATCTGACCCTTTAGTTTAAGACAAGCATGGCCTACCAGCAAATCTCAAAGACAGGAAATATTTCTGGGATTAATAACTCAAGCCAACATTCATTTCAAATCTGGGGATTTCCCAAATCCAACTGTTGGTTTCCACAATTTATATGCACAGGCACCTCATCTGGGAGCACTGCATGATTTAAGAGGTCCTTGTTCAGTACCGCCTTCAAGCTCCACCAGAACCTGCCCCCAGCACAAAGAGGGCAGAGTACCAAGCACCTCCTTGGCTGGAAGAATTACAAGATATCAAGCTCCAGGTTTCGTCAGGCCCAAGAGAGGGGCCAAAGAAGGGAGTATGGAGCATGTCAGCCATCCTTCCAGAATCCATCTTCATGGGCAGCACAGGAGTCACCTACATGGTGTCATTTTAGGGTTGCCAGAAAGGCCTCCTCCCTTCCCCTAAGTTTGCCTACAGCTCACCATTGGAGATCATCTAGGGAAGGCCATGGTTTTATTTTTATTTAAAAGGGACTCTTTAATATATAGAAGTTCCCTTCTTTTAAAATGCTATCTTCCCTTTAAATAGGAACAATGTGTGTTTTAAAAATGTTTAGGAAAAGTGGGATCTGGAACTACTATAGTGATTTTGCTTCTACAAGGGAAACTCCAGACCCACACCAGGGTTATAAGGTTAAGCTAACACAGAAAAACTTTATATTTACACAAGTCAACAAATCTCACCATATCTCCTATCTCACACATCTCAACACAGTTGGGATTGTTCCAGAAAACCAATCAATCAGTGAATAATTATTATACTAAGCACATACAACAGGGGATGCCAATGAGAATAATGCAGAGCCCTGCACCCAAGGCATTTACAATCTAGTGTGTAGATAGCATGGAAATATAAAACTGTTGGGCTAGAAAAAAACCCTGGCATGCTTTTCTGCTAGGCTATACTTTTTCTGCTAGGGTCTGGAAAAACAGCTCTCAGAACAATTTCACAAAGATTAAGAGCTCCCTGCTCTAGGGCCAACAGGGAGCAAAAAAGGCAGAGAATCACATAGGGTCATGCTCTTCTGCTTCAACTCCCTGACCCTGTTCTAGACTTCACGGAATGCTTGTGTATGGAAATTTAGTGGTACCCAAGGCTTAGTTACAGCAGCCTACTCTTCTCTATGTCCCATAGAGATTTATAGTCCAGGTCTAAAAGGTCATCTATACAATAGTTCATCCTTCTAGGCAAGGTAAATGGGCACAGAGTTCATTCTAGGTCTACACAGACCTCTTGTCCTAATCGTTGTAAGCTGTGGGTCTTTCCTGTCTTCTCCATACATAACCTCCTTCTCCAAATTGCAACAGACTTGCTGTTGGTATCCATATAACACAGTGCAGAGTTGTATGCATTCAGATGGTATTTGCCATGGCTTTCATGTATACTCTCTTGTCTTCCCTGCTAGATATGAAGAGCAGGGACCATATTTTACGTTCTGTAGAATCAACAAGGGCTAAGCACAGAACTGACAGAAGCATATTAAGTTAACTGGGGGATTTATTGTGATTCTTAACAAGCATAACCAAATAAACCAACTACCTAAATCAAAACGATATATCCATGCAACAGTGTGAATCACACCCGAGTTTGCCATGCCAAACCAAAGCAGAATGATGGATTCAAAGAAGGCTCACCCTCTTTGATGACGCCTTTTCAGGGTAAGTGCAGATAACATCGCATAAAGAATATGCTGCATAGTACAACAAATGACATCCAGATAATCAACTTTCCACATGGAATCCAAACCACATCATTGACTAGAATAGAAAGAAATAGCTAATGAATTAAAATTTAATTATATTGTTCATGGCTGGGGCAGGAAAAGTAAAGATGAGCCTGGAACATCTTGTTGCACCAGAAGGTAAGGAAGTGCTCAAAGAGTGATGGTGGCATGTCACGAACAAACACACAGAAGATCATTTGAAAGGACTCCCATTGGCCAAGACAGGAACAATTTGAGTATAGAAATAAATTATGACGGTTCCATGGTATAATGGTTAGCACTCTGGACTCTGAATCCAGAAATAGATAGTAATAATAACAGATTACAATCTGTTAAATAAAATAGGAATCCATGAATCCACAATAAATAAATAAATAAATAAATAAGGAAAAAGTCTTTCTTACAGTGGAAGGCCAACTAATAATTATAGACAGAATGATGGAGATTAAAAAGCATCAATGGACACTAAAACAGGTGAGTGAAATTTGATTAGGAACAAGGTGCTTAGTCTCAAATATCTCCCCATAAATTATTTATCATTTCAAAACCTAACTAACTTTACAGTGGAGGTGACTGACACCACCTGAACCAAGTGATCAATGTTAACATCACCAAAATTTGGATAAACCAACATCATGTGCTCTTGATGTGGTACACGGAGGACAAATCACTTCTGTGGTATTCCTGCCAAAAGTGTCTGACCAGAATCTAAACATGAGGAAACATCAGATAAACTGAAATTGAGAAACAGTCTACAAAATAACCGGTCTGTGCCCTTCGAAAAAGTAACATGGGCAGTAAAGACAAAAAGGCTGAGGAACTGTTCCAGATTAAACAAGATTAAAGGAGTTTGACAACCTAAGGCAATATATGAGTCCTATGGTTTGAATGTTGTGCCCCACGCCCCCATTCAAATATTGACACCTAATCACCCATGTGGTATTAGGACGTGGAGCTTTTGGAAGATGATTAGACCATGAGAGCGGGTCACTCATGAATGAGATTAGTGCACTTACAAAAGAAAGCTAGAAAGCTGCCTTGCCCCTTCTCCATTTGAGAACACAGATGGAAAGCGCCATCTATGAACCAAGAAAAGAGCAGCCCTGATTAGACACTAAATCTGCCAGCACGTGGATCTTGGACTTCCCTGCCTCCAGAACTGTGAGAAATAAATTTATGTTTATAAGCTACCCAGTCAGTATTTTCATTATAGCAGTCTGAACGAACTAAGGCAATGATCTTGGATTAGAACTTGGATCAGAAAAAAAGAATATGGGTGATGAACATTAGGATAAATGGTAAAATTTAAATATGAACTGTGGATTAGATAACATATTGTATCAATGCAGGAGGTCTCCAATTTACTAACAAATGGTTAAGAAAAAAATCAGATATGTATGTATAAATGTGCGGACACACACACACACAGGGAAAGCAGACGGAGCAAAATATAAACCATTGGTGAGACTCGGTAAAGGGTATATAGGCTAGAGTTCCTTTACAGTTTCTGTAAGTTTTCTTTAAATTTGAATTATGTCAAAATTAAAAGTTAAAAATGTTTAATCATTTTGGACAAATATACAAAAGATTTTAGAAAAACATAACTGCATCATCCAAGAGCTGAAAAACATTCATAGTCATTAAAATTAGTTTAAATCTGCTGACAATTCAAAATTATAGACGTCACAACAAAAGTTTGCCTAACAAAGCTGAAGTTTCAGAATGGGTTCCTGGCTCCTGGATATCTCCATTCATGTAAGAAATTTAGAAAATTGGACTTAGTTATTGAATATTATATAACTAATTATTGCAATGTTGGGCAAAATGCAAATTGTTGTGGAACAATGAAAATAATTAAGCATTTCAAATGCAACCATGCACTCAGCAAAAATCAAGGAAGAAAAAGGAAATGAAGAATTTGGTCAGTGTTGGACTAATCCAACGAATGATCAGACCTTGCCCTTTTAGCTCAGAGGGATGCCTTGGCCCAATGCCCCCACCCCAAATCCAGGAGTTGGGGTTTCCTTAGGGCAGGGCTAAGACTAGGGTGAGGCAAGTAAGGCACTGGGCTGGAGTATAAAATCTAAGGGGACACCAAAAATTTCAGTAATAAAGATGAATAATATTTTAATGCAACATTTTTAAAAGGCAAAATTAATACAAAAATCTGTGATGAACAAAATTATAAAAATAATAAAAGCCAGACACAGTGGCTCATGCCTGTAATCCCAGCAACTCAGGAGGCTGAGGTGGGAGGATTGCTTGAGGCCAGGAGTTTGAGACCAGCCTGGGCAACATAATGAGACTCTGTCTTTAAAAAAATAAGAAAAACTCTAGCTGGGTATTGTGGCATGTACCAGCTACTTGGGAGGCTGAGGCAGGAGTATCACTTGAGCCCAGGAGTTTGAGGCTGCAGCAAGCTATAGTGACACCACTGCACTCCAGGCAGGCAACAGAGTGATACCCTGTCTCCTAAATTAATTAATTAATTAAAGATAGTGCTATGGATTGATTGTTTGTGCCCCCCCCTAATTCAAATGTCAAAGCCCTGACCCCCAATATGACAATTTTTGGAGGTCGGGCTTTAGGGACATAATTAGGATTAGATAAAATCATGAGAGTGGGGCCCTAGTCCAATGGGATTAATGCCCCTATAAGAAAAGACACCAAAGAGCTTTTTTTCTCTCTCCACCACGTGAGTACACAGCAACAGGGTGGCCATCCACAATTTAGGAAGAGAGGCCTCACCAGAAATCAATCCTGCTGGACCTTGACCTGGGACTTTTATCCTCCAGAGCAGTGAGAAAATAAAACCACTCAGTCTCCAGTATTTTGTTATGGCAGTCTGAGCAGGCTAATACAGACAGGATCAGTATTCCCGATTTTTCCTTTTGCCTCAGGTTCCTAGATCACGCCAATATTTTAATATTTAGTTCATCGTGGATTTTGTACATTAATTTTGAGTTTTTAAAATAAAAACTAAAGTATTATTTATCTTGATAAGTGAAATGAGTTTTGCCTCACCCTAGTCTGGGCCCTGTCCTAAGAAACAACAGTCTAGAGCTTAACTCCGCTCCCACCACAAATCCTCCCATATCCCCACCAGCCACACCTCCCACAGAGAAGTAGCCAAATCCTCATGGTTTCTGGGCCTAACAAACGCCTTGTCTTGTTAGGCCACGTTGAGGTGCTGACAAACTTCCTACCAACTACACCTGACCAGCCCTGCCTCCTCTGCTCTCTGATGGCCTGGTTCCAAAGAAGGAAAACATTAAACAGCTGTCTCACCCTAGGAGAAGCAAAGAGAGATGTTAGAATATTAATAATAAGCGAGAGGGAAGATTCAGAAAGGATGGGTAGAAGAGCATGATTAGTATCACAGTATTATAAATGCTAATTAACAGGGAGTCTCCCTAACTTGGGAATAGAGGCAGGAGGGTCACCAGTTGCATGCCTCCTCTGCACCAGGATCTGTGCTTGATGTTTCCCACATTACCTCACTGAACAGTCCCAAATCTGAATGCCGGGCTGTGGAGGATACACTCACCCCATGCCAGAAAGCCTCCAAGTGAATAAGAATGCGCATTTATAGACATCTGCGGGAGAGGCCATCAGCTCTCCTTTGGAAGGCAGAAAGCTGTGTTCTGCCAGGTGTTCAAGGCTTCTGCATCTGAACATGAAATGCATGAGATGTCTCCGGCTGGTGCCTGAGAGATGATGGTCCTTGATATTTCCAGAACCTGACCTCTGTCAGCACTGCAGGGGCTCCAAGCTCCGTGGCTGGAAAAAAACACACCATCCCTGCCAAGCTGATCCGAGCCCTCCCTGGAGTTACTGCCGCTGCAACACCTGTTTCATTACCATTATGTTTTCCCATCCCCTGAAATCACCTTAACATTCTGAGCACTCGCAAAATACAGAGCTTTGTTTTCCAGAACAGTGTCAGTCCTACTCCAGCCCTCTAATTCATCATTATTAAACAGTGAACGAACTCTGCCCAGTGAGCAAGCAGAGCTACATATAGACCAAATGAGAAGGAGAGGAAATCTGACTTCAAAACCAGAATAAGCACAAATATCTGCAATAAATTCAACACATCCAAAGACGCTCTCATTAAAACTAGAGTTAGGAGCCAATTTCTCCTCCTTGTACAGACACCTGGAATCCTGGAATATATTGCCTTTATGTGGAGCAGAGAGGCATGTTTCCTGTGGCTTCCCAAGGAGAAGCCCTTGACTTAGACCAGCTTCCCTGAATCCCCTGCACTCCAAGAAAAGGCCCAGCAACTTGGAGGTTGGCAAGACAACCACAGCTGAAGATTCCCTGGAGCAAAACGAAAGTTGGAGAGAGAAAGAGAGAGAAACAGACAAGAAAGACAGAAGGCAGAGCAAGGGAGAAGAATGTCTGGCAGCAGCCTGTGGTTTGAGTGAGGCGGGATGGGGGACCCCCCAGCTATTTCTGCCTCTGCTTTTGGCGGCCTCTCCATCTTGCTGTGTTTATGGGCCTGACGTGACTTTCCACCCAAGTACACCCGCTAGGCTTGCACTGGAAAACTTGCCACCTTCCGCTCAGTTCAGATTTCATCTGATTCACACCAGGAAGCTCTGGTTTCAAGAGCCCCATGCATTTTTGCAGCTGAATGGAAACAACTGAAGGCAAATCAGACCTAGGGAACACCTGCAGCTCTTCACTGCTTTTGTACCTTCTTCTAACCTCTGAGGCAAGGGACTGGGGTGGCCAGACCAAGCTCCTCCAGGCTCTGGTATCCACAGCTCCCAAGTTCCCAGGACCCCAGAAGAGGGAGCCAGTCCCCAAAAGTGCCGAAGTTTGCACAACACGGTAGGGTGACCAGAAGGCCAAACTGGAGAAGGAGAGGAAGGGCCACGGGGAAGGCCTGCCAGGGCAGGAAGCGCAAGGTTTAATTTTTAGGAGATGACACAGCCTCCCAGGCAGGCTATCGAGTGAGCCGGCAGAGTCTACCCCAGCATTGGGGCTTCGTGTTCCGTGTGTGACGAAATAGGGACAAGTGGCCACTCTGACTCAATCACCCTGAATGTTTGCTACTTGTTGCTTTGAAGGAGGGAGGGTGGGTAGGGCTGAGGGCTGGACAACACAGCAGCGACTCCAAGTGCAGTGAAACAGTCCTGGACTCGGTCCAACTCATCTTCTCGGTGTGAGGGAGGAGCAATTTGTTACTGCTGCTGTCATCGACACTAGGCGGCCACAGCCAAAGATCTGCAGGCAGCAGCAGTAGCAGGAAAGGCTGGGGAACAAAAGAAAAGGTGTGACCGTGGTGTAGGGGCAGCAGGAGAGTGGTGGCCCCGGGGGACTGGGAGTTCACACAACGTCTTTGCAACCCAGGCTCCGTGCTCCCACAGACTGTCCATACGCTGTGAGGGCACCCGTCACCCTGCATTACATTTATCTTGATATGTATCTCTTCTTAAGAGCAGAGACTGTGTTTATTCATCTCTGTGCTTCCCAGCACTTAGTATCCTGTTTGTTGAATGAATAAATGAACTATTAGTATGATGAAAGCGTGATTCATTCTCTCAACTGAAACAGAGGGTGTGATGCTTCGCTGCAAAGCAGTCTCAACATTTGCACAGCACTAGTTGGGATAAGGCAGCCATCTTCCTGGGGGCAAAGGAGCATTTCTCACAGTGCAGGGGAGGGGGAGGGAGACGTCAGAGGAATGCTGATTTAAAATTCAGATTCCTGGGCCCTCCCTCTGACTCTCTGAAGCAGAAATTCGACAACAATGGCAGCCTAAAAAGAATCAGAATTTTTATCTCACTATATCCCCTTATTTTAATACATGTGAGAATGGGGAAAAAAGTGATTTGCTCAGTCTCCTATCTAGTACTAGCAGAGGTAGCACCTGTCCCACGCAGTTCTTTCCCAGGATAAGTTGAGTCACTTCTGCAAACATCTCCTGAGTACCTGCCGCATGGGAGACCCTCTGCTGAGCTCTGAGGGGAATGCAGAGAAGGTGAAGGCACACCCCCGTCCTCAAGGTATGTGTAGTCTAAGTGCTGAGATAAGACTGTCTCCTACAATCAAGGCAGACTATGGTGCTTGCCCTGAAGCAGATGACAATGGCTTTGGCCCTCCTACAACCCAACATGTAGATGTTTAGAAAAGAACTCTTTCGGTTTGGTCAACTTTCATATTTCTAGAAGGACCATAAAGAGTAAGCCAGGGTTAACATTTATATCACGGGGATATGCCAATTTTCAAAACTTTCTACTACATTAAATCCAAATCCAAACAAAATGTATTTCTTCTTCAAGGACAGAGTTACACAAAGGGCACATTCATATTTTTTTTTTTGCAGAACTCTGAGGAAGATTGTATAAGGGTCAATTACTGCTGACCAGTACTGCTAAAAATTTTGGCTTACAATTCGTTCCAATTTCAGATGAGTAAGAGTTGACTATAGCTTTTTTAAGGAAAGCCTGGAAACAGCCTTGAACATCTGTCATTTCAAATGCTGCCTTACATACCCTGAATGCACAGTAACAACTCAAATGATGATAAGGGTAACTATCATCACTCCCCCAAAAGTGAACCAAGCTACTTACTTTTTTGTCTTTGTGGCCAGAAGCCACCACTGACCCTGCCCTATGTATTTAGATGACAATGATGCTTTGTCTCAAGGCCTCAAAATCTTCTAGATGGACAAGAGAACCCATGAGGCTCCATGAACTTTAGTGTCCCACCTCACTACCTCCAGTCAATTACAAAATACTGGCCCATCACACTGAGGACGTTAGTGATAAACCGAAGTTTTCATGGCCCCATAAAGTATAAGCTCAGGGAGGTAAGGTGCCTCTTTCTATCCCTCTACACAGTTCCCTGAGCTTCCTGGTTTATTTAGCTGTACAATGGAGGCATAATACCCATTCCTACTTCAGTGGGAATCTGTAAACTTGATGCCAGTGATGATCTTTGGAGACATATCAATCATAAACACTGACCATTCCATCAATTAAATATATACCTTTAGGAATGGCCATTACATGATTAAATTACAAGGTGAGAGGAGAGATCACAAAAGCAGAAGCAGTTCATAGCAACCCCTCAGTTCCACTAAAATTAAAACTTTCCAGATAAAGGAAGAATGAGACTTTGAAACAGCCAAAAGAGAGACTACAGACATGTGTCCCCCTCTTATGCCATCTCAGAAATAAATTTGCCCTTGCCACTAACATTTCAGGGCTTGTTTGTCACTGCCATGAGGCCTAACCTATCCTGACTAAACTCTGATCTCTCTGTTTGTTATCTTTCCCCATTTCACGCGTTAGCATCTCACTTACTGCTGACATGAATCTCAGACATAGCCCTGATTGCATGGCACTTACTAACAATAATTGATCACTAACTATGGATGACTTGATGTAATTCGTATAACAAATCTTTATAGATAAGGGAATTGAGGTCAAGAGAAGTTAAGCAACCTGCCCAAGTCTTCAGAGCTAATTAGGAATAGAGTCACAATTCAAAACCAGCCTGAGCTCATAATCACTATCCTTCCCAAAAAACTTGCAGTGGCTCCAAACACCTACTCAATTACCCTTTATGTCTCAATTTTAAAGTCCTTAGGGCAGGGACTATTCATCTTCATACTATAGGTATTCAATAAATAGTTGTTGAGTTTAATTGAATGAACTGTCTTAAGCCTCTTGTAAAAACAATCCAAAGGCTGTACTTGGGTCAAAAAAGGCATAAGCATTGGGATCAAATCAGCTACATGGCTCATAGCTGCTCACAGCCATTCTTTGGAGAAAGGTGGGAATAGCCAGTGAGAGTCACGGTCTGGGTCCCCTTCTAGCCTTTTCCAGTGGTTCCAATTCTTTCCCACTACAGGAAGAGATAAACACCCTTCATATATTTCCTCTCACCCCCAACTGAAAGGAAAACAGTAACACTAATTAGTTGTAACAGGGTGTTCATTTCACATAGGTCTCAGCATGTTGCCCTGCCATTCTTTGAAATGGTCTGGAAACGGCCTTGATTTTAAACATCTGAAGATAATTGAACTGAAGTTGCACCCAGAAACCCTGAGTGACATTCCTTTTATTCTCTCCCTCACTAACAAGAAATGTTTGCTGCCATTTCTTATTTACTCAACACCTTGAAAGCCTCTGGCATTGAAGACTTGCACCCCAGGATCCTAAAAGAGTAAGTTATAGTAATGATCGGTAATAAATGGAGGAACAGGGAAGCCTGAGAGATTAAACAAAACCCTATGCATGTTTAAAGGGAGGAAGAAATTGCCCTACAGATCTATAAACCTAAGCTCTGTATCTGGTAAAAACGAGGAAGTTGGGAAGAGACCTGAAGAGAATCCATGACGAAATAAATTTGCAAGCATTTTTCAAAGACAAGGATATTAGTTAGCAAAGATGAAAATATGTTCTAATATATCGTTGGCAAGTGGATAGGAAATAGGCTGTCATACAACCGTGGGTGGAAGTATACATTGAATGACTTTTTTTGGAGGGTAATCTGGAATAACCATCAAAATTTTAAATGACTTCAACTATACAACTCTACCTTTGGAATTTATTCTTTATTTGGAGATAGGGTCTTTAAAAAGAGGGAAAAAAATTTTTTAAAGAATTTATTCTAAAAATGCTATCACAAGAATGCCCTAAAATAATCACGGACCTTTATTTAAAGAAGTAAATACCTGGAAACAACCTAAAGGTCCATTAAAATAGGTTCAGTACAAAAGTTATAACTAGATCTACACAATGGAATACTATGTGATTTTAATAACAGGGGAAAGAGGGGAATCTGCAAGTATGGCTATTGAACAATTGCAATACAACAACTCAAAACTAAAACTGTAAAGTCTAGGCCGGGCGTGGTGGCTCACGCCTGTAATCCTAGCACTCTGGGAGGCCGAGGCGGGCGAATTGCTCAAGGTCAGGAGTTCGAAACCAGTCTGAGCAAGAGCGAGACCCTGTCTCTACTACAAATAGAAAGAAATTAATTGGACAACTAAAAATACATAGAAAAAATTAGCCGGGCATGGTGGCCCATGCCTGTAGTCCCAGCTACTCGGGAGGCTGAGGCAGGAGGATCACTTGAGCCCAGGAGTTTGAGGTTGCTGTGAGCTAGGCTGATGCCACGGCACTCACTCTAGCCCGGGCAGCAGAGTGAGACTCTGTCTCAAAAAAAAAAAAACAAAAAACTAAAACTGTAAAGTCTAAAGTGTTATATGTGTTATGCCACAACTTGTGGTTTGTATATGTGCATATGTGTGCATGTGAATATAACAATTTATGTGCGTCATTCATACAATGATTCATATACATGAGTCATACATATATTTGCAATGATGCAAAGGAAAAGTGGTAACAGTGGTTATCCTGGGATGATATCCTAGGAAACTAGAGATGGGAGATGACTTTTCACTGTTACTTTTTGGGCCGTTTGTATTTTTTAATATGTGTACAAATTGAGGGTTTTTTTTTTTAATTTATGAGTAAAATAGGAGAATACATAGCAACTATGACAGCCTATTAGAGAATGGAAACTGTCAGGCCAACACGATCTTCTTAGGCACGGAGGTGGGCCCGGTACTTTAAGAGGAAAAGAAGAATAGCACTGATCTTGGGACTTTGAGGCTTTGATTCAGTCTTTCAGGGAAAAACCTATGGATACACTTGCCAAGCAGAGAGTGAATTAATAGGTATAGAGGTACCAGAGGTCCATCCCCAGAAGAAGGTACTAATGCTCACTGCCACGCAGCAGGATTTAACAAATCATGCAGAGAAGGTGCTCCTGGGCCTCCTGGGCAGCAGCAGAGGAGACATACAGGTCGACATTCTGAACCCAGAAACACTGGCTCCTCAAAAAGAGTGAAGGAAACCCTCCACGTCACTACCACGTGCCTATAGGCCCAGCCCCCAATCCGACCCCCACAAAACTAGGAGAAAACCCACTGCCCAGTCAAAGGCTCTGAGAATGCAAACAGTATTCTGCCTGTCTCCAGCATACCCTTTGAACTCCCACCCCAGTGCCCAGGATAAGAAAAGGAGGGTGTACTGAGGCTGGGAGTTTTAACAGGAAAGAAATAGATCTATCCCAGAGTTTGGCTCATACCTGGCTGTGATCTTGGTCAAGTTGTCTTCATTTGTTTTCCCACTTCTAAGATAAGAAGACTAGTGGCTTCATTTTATACAGTTTTGAGAAAATCAAATGAAATTATCAACCTGATTTTCCATCCTGGGACAGACAGTACTTTGAGAAAATAAAATGCCACACAAATATAAAATATTAGCAATAATTACACAAGTCATCTTTGTAGTGAAGAGCCAGTAATTTGACTGAATTTTCCAGCCATATGGTTCAATCAAAACAGTTAATCTGATAGCCCAGCACACAAAAAAAATAAAACAAACAAACAAACAAAAAGTTGCAACTAATTCTTTAATTGCCACACATGTTTATTGAGCATTTATTACAAGCCAGGGATGGTATGAGGACTAGAGATACAGAGATAGAGAAAGCAAACTCCTGACCTATGGGAAAGACAAGCCCAGTCAAGGCAATAGATGTAAACAAATAGTGTACTCCAATACTATCACTGCCGTATACTATCAGGGGTACAAGCAAAGTGCCACAAGAGAAAATGAAAAGGATCGACTCCCTATGACACCTACAGTATTGACCTTCTCATACAGGCTCACCAATATCAACGTATACAGACCAATAACAATTGCTCACCAAACTGTACATTTATTTGTTGAGGAATCCACAAGTGATTAATAGTAATTTTTTGTAATAAGATACTAAATCAACATGTTTGTTTAGTATTGTTTTATCTTAGCCGAGCATCTGACTGCATAATTTCAAAACTGAAGGATTAAAATTACTCCATAATGGGTGGTCATTACAGATTTCACAGTGATAGGAACACTGTATAAAAATTATAAAAATGGTGGCCGGGCGCAGTGGCTCACGCCTGTAATCCTAGCACTCTGGGAGGCCGAGGCGGGCGGATCACTCAAGGTCAGGAGTTCAAAACCAGCCTGAGCAAGAGCGAGACCCTGTCTCTACTAAAAAAATAGAAAGAAATTAATTGGCCAACTAAAAATATATAGAAAAAATTAGCTGGGCATGGTGGCACATGCCTGTAGTCCCAGCTACTTGGGAGGCTGAGGT
>CAUYRT010031257.1:0-13611 GCA_963574885.1 Lepilemur ruficaudatus
AAGTGCCCATCAATACACGAGTGGATTAATAAAATGTGGTATATGTATACCATGGAGTACTATTCAGCTATAAGAAGCAACGGTGATATAGCACCTCTTGTATTTTCCTGGATGGAGCTGAAACCCATTCTACTAAGTGAAGTATACCAAGAATGGATGGACAGGCACCACATGTACTCATCAGCCAAATGGTATTAGCTGATCAACACCTAAGTGGACACATAGGAACATCATTTATCGGATGTCGGGCAGACGGGAGGGGGGAAGAGGGGATGGGTATATACATACATAATGAGCGCGATGTGCACTGTCTGGGGGATGGTCAGGCTTGAGGCTCTGACTGGAGTGGGGAGGGGGGCAAGGGCAATGTACGTAACCTTAACATTTGTACCCCCATAATATGCTGAAATAAAAAAATCAATAAATTAAAAAAATAAAAATAAATAAAATGGTTAATTTTATGTTATGTGAATTTCACCCCAATATAGTATTTAGAATAATATTCCAAGCATCCTTGAAGAAGTGGCTGATTTGAGCACTTGAGTAAGAAATATGCAAGATAAGCCTGGAACATCTTGTAGTGTCAGAAAGCAAGAAAGTGCTAAAGGAAAAAAATGGGTGTGAAAAGTACATAGCAGCCAAATGAAACAGCTCCTAATGGCCAAAGCTTGAACAATTTGAGAAAATAAACAATGCTGTACTGAAATATTATATGATACAAAGTATAAAATATACATTCATGAGCCCAAATTTATTAAAATACGGTTGAATATATAAATAAAAGGGGAGAAGAGGCAAATATTCCTTGCATATTAATTCTAAATAATTTTTAATGCTCCAGGTGAAGTCTGACTCATTACTTAAGTATTGGCTTATAGTGGCTCTTTCAAAGTGTACAGAATGGAAAGAGGAAAAAAAAAAGTGACTTCAAATGGAGAAATCTGACAAGCACCATCTCAGCCAGATGATCAAGGTTAGCATCAACAGCAATAAAGTCATGTTGATGATATGTACTGTGCAACAAATGGTATTTTACCTCTAGAGTCATCCCCCTAAAAGCACACAGTCACAGACTACTTCTGAGTAAGCATTAGTCATATGTTAATTACAAAATCCTAATTTCCCCAAAAGTATCTTACTAATACTCCTCAAAACTCTCAAGGTCTTCAAAACTGAGAAAAGTCTGTGAAACTTACACAGCCAACAGGAGCCTAAAGACATGACGACTGAATGAATGGGATCCTTAAATAGAAAAATATTAGGTAAAAAATAAGAAAATCTGAATACACTATAGACCTTAGTTAATAATGTATCAATATTAGTTTATTAATTATGACAAATGTATCATACTACTGTATTATTTTTATTATAGGATAGAGTATGCAGAATATTGGAACTTTGTATAATTCCTCAAATTTCTATAAAGCTAAAATTATTCTACAATAACAAGTCTATTAAACAAATATATTGGACATGCAAAAACACAGGGTGGTGTTAAAATTATACTTTACATTTCTACCTCACTCTTTATCATCTTGGATTGGATAAGAGGTAGAAAGAATAAAACTTGAATGCTTATTTCTCAAATTATTTTGGAAAGACACATTTATATTACATAGGAAATTACCAACATAATTGTAGACTTTTTATTCGTAGTTGTGTGTATGTGTGTGCATGTGTGTTTGCAATATCCCAGAGAAGTAGCACAATTGTTAAACTTCTCTGCCACATATGCAGACCCATGTACAAGATATCCATGCAAGCCAATGAATATCAATCTAAGCTATACACTAAGATAATACACTAAAATGAATTTCACAAACCTATAAGGATTTAGTGCCTGTTATTGTAATCAACCTTTCTGATTTAATTAGTTACATTGTAAGTAAAGGAATGTACAATAATTGAAAAATTATTCACATTCACTATCCATGTCTTTTCTTACCAAGTGGCTGTTAATAATTGCTACCTCTTGAGTGAGATGAAATGTTATATTCCCTTACAATTTATGTTTTGAAATTTATTTTTCTGTACTCTTCTAGGATAACAGCTTTCAGCCAAAACATTAAATTAAACTTTAAGTTATGGAAGCATTTGTGAAATAACAAATCTGCATTCAACTTCCTCCCTCTACTGCATTATTGCATGTCATGGTGTCATAATCTCCCTGTAAACTAAGATATACTGTGAAACTTAGCTATCTGTTTATTGATGAATCACATAATCATTTAACCACAATTAGAAACAGAATAAATTGTAGCTGCTTCAAATTCTGTTAGCTCATGAAGATGTACTTGAATGTCAAAATATATTCGTAGGAAAAGAAAAAAATAGCATAAGTAATTTAATTGAGCTGAATTTTTAGATTTCACTAATGGGTATAATCACTGTTCCACTGACAGCATAAGTCATTTCTGAGCACAGCAAGAAACCACTGGGAAACGTATTGTATACATTATATGCCATGGTAACATGAATCTGTCCATACCATCTACCTCCTATGACTTAACTGTTTGAAAACCATTTGTTTTCTGGTACATTTCAAAATGTAAATGGTTATACTCTTAAAATCAGTTTACCTGGCACAAAATTGTACTCCTTTCAATATATTTGGCATACAATTCTACTAGACCAATCTTCTGGAAATGCATATAATAAAGTATTATTCCTACTTTTTTCAGCAAAATTAAGCCCAAACTCTTTAGAACTAAAGAAATGACCCAATCTGGCCTCAATCTTTTTTTCCAAAGCATTCTAAGCTGTGGTGTAGTGGTTAGTAACACAGCTTCTGGAAAGAGCCTGTCTTATTTTAAATCAGACTCCAGCCTTGACTTAATGCAACCTACTTGGTACCATTGCAACTTAATGTCCTGGTCTATAAAGTGGTGATAATTATATGAATCTTCAGTCCCTTATCTGAAACTCTTGGATCCAATGTATTTTTGAATTCAGAAACGTTAACATTTATTTGAAAGATAATATGTTGTATATACTGTATATTATATATACCTCTCAGAAATATCTGGGGATATACCTTCTAATAAAAACATTAATAATTCTTCAGTAAAACAAACACATATTCCCATTAAATAGGATACATTAGAAATACAAGTCAATTCTTCATGTCAGTTCAGAACAGTTTTTCCCATTTCTATTATAAGAGGATTTTTGTTTTTTAGGATTGAGAACAAGAAGTTGTAAAACTGTTACCGAACGTTCGGCACTTGTCCCCAAGGCTGCATCAGAAGAGGGAGGACAAGTGGTTTGAGGAGTAGGAAAGGGAGGTTTATTAATTTGCTGGCAAATGAGGATGATGGACACTCTTGTCTTAAAGTGCCATCATCCTATCTATAAGCAGAAATACAGAGCTTTTAAAGAGTATTTTTAGCTTCAGGCCATTGCTCGTTAATGCATTAACTGCCAGGTGAGTTTTATTAACTGATGCTAGCTTTAAGCCCAGGGCCTCATGAAGCACATGAAGATTCAATTCTCTGAAACAAATTCAGTAAGTATGTTGTAAGTCACATACAACTGAAGTGGTGTGCAATGTAAAAATTGATTTTAGTGCCATATGAGTTGCATATAGCTCACATAGAGAAAACAATAAAAAATAACACATTTTTCATTAAATTAGAAAGGACTGTTTTGTTTTTAAAGTTTTTATTTTATTATTATAATAAAACATCATGGCCCCAGGGAATTTTTTTTTTCTAGTGTGGCAGTCAATGTGTTAACTATAGTTGATGGTTCTGATCCATCCCATCTCCTGCAAAGACAATCTGGTGACCTTTGCCTGGACAACTCCGTTGAGCCATCTCCTGTGATACAAAGTTCATTGTTCTGCCCTCTGATTACTGGACTTGGCCAAGGATGCAGGTTTTTACTTCCCAAAAAGAGTAGGGAAGGTTTTGAAGATATAGCTCATAAAACATTTTTACCCTTTTTGAGGTTGTTCCCTTTGTTACAGAACAATTATAAATATGCCATAGTATTTGGAAAGCGAAATTGGTTGTAATTTGTTAAGCCTTTACAACTATGTCAGGCACCTAATGATCACTCGATATATTTTGGTTCTATAATTATAATTTCTACTCTTTTGCTAATAAGAGTCCACAACTGCTACAGAAGTGTTTACCCACTATCTCTTAATCAAACTACCCATATTTCCATATTTCTGTCTTATGCCTTTCCTTAATTCATGACATTTTTTCTCTAATATCCTTATTTCACAAAGTTTTGAAGGTACATATTAACCCTAGTTGATTTATAAAGAATTCTTATAATTTCCATATTATATTTTTCCATCTTGTAAATTCCAAATGCTTATTGAATGAAACTTCTACTTACTAGTTCAATATACATTTCAATGTGATTTTCTTGTGTCCAGGCTATAAATTGTTACTTGTTTATTATATTTTAACTTTAAATTCTGCGTGCAGGCATGTGTTTTGTTGTTATTGAAATTCGCATAGCATGTAATTCACCATTATAAAGTGTACAATTCACTGGCTTTCAGTGTATCCACAAAGTTGTGCAGCTGTTCCTATTGATAAATTCCATTCCAAAGGAACCCTATACCCATTAGCAGTCACAATCTCCAGTCTCCCCTCCCTCCAGCCAGTGGGAACCACTAGTCTACTTTCTGTCTGTCTAGATTTGCCTATTCTGACATTTCAATGTAATGGAACCATACAGGATGTGGCCTTTTGTGTCTGGCTTCTTTTACTTAGTATAATTTTTCAAAGATAATCTATTTTGCAACATGTATTAGTACTGCCTTACTTTTTAATGCCAAGTAATATTCCATTTTGCGACTACACCACACGCTATTTATTTATAGCTGATGAACATTTGGGTTTTTCTACTTTTTAGTTATTATGAGCAATGTAGCTATACACATTCATGTAAAAGTTTTTCTGTGGACATATGTTTGTAGTACTCTTGGATGAATATGTAAGAATGCATTTGTTATATCATATGGTAATGATATATTTGTCGTTTGAGGAAGTGTGAAACTGTTTTCCAAATCAGTGCAATCATTTTGTATTGACACCAGCAGCATACGAAGGTTCCAATTTCTCTACATCTTTGCCGTCATTTGTTATTGTACTTCTTTTTGATTATAGCCATCCTACTGTGTGTGAAGTAGTATTTCATTGTGGCTTAATTTTTGTTTCCAGATGACTAGTGATGTTAAGCATCTTTTTACATGTTTATTGTTCATTTACATATCTTCTTTGAAGAAATGCCTATTCAAATACTTTGTCCATTTTTAAATTGTTTATCTTTTTATATTTGATTTCTAAGGTTTCTTCTTGTTATTCTCAATACCATTCCCTTACCAGATACATGATTCGCAAATATTTTCTGCCATTCTGTGGGTTGTCTTTTCATTTTGTTCATAGTGTAATTTGTAGCATAGAGTTTCATTTTTGATAAATCCAATTTATCATTTTTTTTCTCTTGTCACTTACACTTTTGGGTCCATATTTTAGACCCATTTTCTAACAATAGATAATGAAAGTTTGCTCCTTTTTTTTTCTCCTAAGAGTTTTATATTTCTATCTCTGACATTTAGGTCTTAATGTTTTTGTTTTTGAAATGTTAGGTACGGGTTCATTTTTTGCATGTGACTATCCAGTTGTCTCAGCATCATTTGTTGGAAAGACTATTCTTTGCTCATTGAGTTGTCTTGGAAAACTTGTCTAAAATCACTTGACCATAAATGAAATGTTCTTTTTCTGAACTCCTGATTCTATTTCATCTATGTTTATCCTTATGCCTCTACCATACTGTCTTGATTATAGTAGCTTTGTAGTATGTTTTGAAATGAGAAAAGAAAAGTAGCTGGGACTGGCCTGAACTCTGTGAGGTATGCAAATTCATCAGACCCAGATAGAAATGTATAGGAGACTTCAGTTTACACCTCCCATGCCCAAAGGTAATGGTTTAAAGGCATTTTGTTCCTAACTAGCTGCCTCACCTATTATCTTCAAGTTCCTTGGATCTCTGATACAAAGAATAATGTGTGGTCCATCAATAGTTTTTGATATTTTAATGTAAATTATTGGTAAACAACTTAGGAACTGCCTCTTCTATTTCCTTAAAAACCCACTTATAACTGCTGCTTATCAGAATGTATATTTAGGGCAACTTGAATCTATGCTGTCAAGTGACTATGCTCAAGCTTTGAGAGAGAAATAAACTCTATACCTAATCATATTTTCTGAGTCTTGTTATTTAAGGTTGTCAGAATTCAGGAAATGTGAGTCCTGCAACTCTATTCTTTAGTTATTTGTGATGACTTTTAGTTTTTAGTTTAGGTCTTACATATTTTGGTAACATTTCTTCCTAATATCCTAAATATTTCATTATTTTTGGTGCTATTGTCAATTAAATTGTTTTCTTAATTTTATTTTCAGATTGTGCATTGCAATATAGAAAAATATAATTCATTGTTTAAAATATAGCTTGTATCATCCATCCTACAAATACAGATAGTTTTACTGCTTCCCTTCCAATCTGAGTCTTTTATATCTTTGGACATTCAATAGAGATCTGAGTAGTGTTGGTTTCTCTTTCCTGATCATAAGAGGAAAGCTTTCAGTCTTTCTTTATTAAATATGCTGTTATCTCTGGTTTTATTATAGATTCCCTTTATTAGGTTGAGCAAATTTTCTTCTATTCCTTGTTTGTTCTAGTTTTTGTCATGAAGAGGTGTCAAATTTTGTTAAAACTTTTTTCTGTATCTATTGAGATGAGCACTGCCTTCTATCCTCTATACTATTAATATGATTTCTTATATTATATTAATTGACTTTTGTGTGTTAAAAAAACCTGGCATTTCTATGATTATTCCCACTTATTTATGGTTTAGAATTCTTTATATATCTTGCTGGATTTGATTTGCTAATATTTTTGAGGATTTTTGCATATATATGTATATTCTGTAAGAGATATTCTGTAGTGTTCTTTACTTTTGATGCCTTTATATGATTTTGGTATCAGAAAATCGGTAATACCGGTCTGATAATTTAAGATGGGAAATTTTCCTTCCTAATCCATTATTTTGAAGAGTGTGTGAACCATTGGTGTTAATCTTCAAAAGTTTGGTAGAAATCACCAGTGAAGCCATCTGGGCCTGGATTTTTTCCTGTGTGGGTGCTTTTCTGATTACTATGGATATCTCTTTACTTGTTTTAGGTTTATTCGGATTTTATATTTCTTCCTAAGTTTTAGTAGTTTGTGTTTTCCAGAAATATGTCTATACTATCTAAATATCTAATTTATTGGCATATATTTGATCATAGTATCCCTTTATAAACCTTTTTATTTCTGTAAGGTTGGTAGCAATGTTCCTTCTTTCATTACTGATTTTGGTAACTTAATTCTTCTTTCTTTTGTTGGTGGAAAGTCTAGCTAATATTTTGCCAGATTTATTGATTGCCTAATTTCCACATATTTGTGAATTTAACAAAATTTTCTATTTATGATTTGTTATTTTATTTCATTGTAATTGGAGAATTTTTTTATAATTTTAATTTTTTTAATTTATCATGGCTTGTTTTACAGTCTAATATATAATTTGTCCAGGGGAATATTCCATGTGTACTTGAGAAAAATGTTTATGTTGGATGAAATATTGTAGAGATGTTTACTGTATCTAGTTGGTTAATTGGGATGTTCAAGTCTTCTATTTCTTTGTTGATGTTACGTCTAGTTTTGCTATCCATTATTGAAATGGGATATTGATGTCTTTGAAACTGACTTTGTGAACAAATTTCAATGACCCCTATATATTTTTTATAATCCTTTCCCTTAACTAACTACTAGATCTTTTCAGTTGTTTCTCAGAAATTATGGATTTTCTGTAAGACAAAGATGTTAAGATTCTGGTCTCCAGGGCAGACTCTCCCCACTCCATGCCAGAACTCACCATCCCCTTGGACCTTCCCCAAGGCATGTGGTCCTTCCTTAAAAAGCCCATGATCTCCATTAGTTAGAGAGACAGATTTGGGGCAGTTTCTCCCATTCTCCCTATAAGACATGTGTCATTTTGAAAATTCCTTTCTTCTTTGGCAATCCTCATTTTCTTCTAATAATTGGATCTTTATGCAAGGAAAAACTGCACCTAGACTGAAACCCCCTGCAGTTTTGACAAAATCATCAGCTATAATTGTTGAATTTTCTATTTTTCCCTTCTGTTGTATCAGTTTTTGCTTCAATTGTTTTGGGCTGTGTTGTTCGTTTTATGTATGTTTATAATTGTTACCTCTCCCTGATGGATTGACTCTATTTTTTTTTTGTCTCTAGTACCAATTTTACCTTAAATTCAATTTTGACATATGTTAGTATATCTAGTCCAGCTCTTTCTTGGTTATTGTCTAAATGATTTACTTTTTTTGCCTTTCATTTTCAAACTATTTGTGCCTTTGAATCTAAAGTGTGTCTCTTACAGACAACATATAATTGGATCATGTTTTTTAATTCTTTTAGTTAATTTCTGTTTTTTGATTGAAGTGTCTAAATCATTGCATTTAATAGAATTACTGTGATAAGATAGGATTTATGTCTGCCATTTTGCTATTTTCTTTAAGTCATGTATCTTTTTTGTTTCTATAATACTCCATCACTTCCTTATTTTGTGTTAAATAGGTAGTTTTACCTTACCATTATAGTTCTATTTTGGGGTTTTTTAACTATATTTTATTTAATTATTTTCTTGGTGGTTTCTCTGGAGATTCCAATTAACATCTTAATTTATAACAGTCTAGGTCAAACTAATGTCAAATTAGTTTCAATAGTGTACAGAAACTTTGCTTCTGTGATCTGTCTCTCAGCATCCTTTAGGTATTATTGCCATATGAATTTTATCTTTATATATTATAATATATGCCCCAATATATACTTATAGTTATATATTGTAACTGCTTTATGCAGTTGCCATTTATATCAAAGGAAAAAAATAGTTTCCAAACAATAAATTCATTCCTACTGTTTTTCTGTTTTCCTGTGTAGTTAATTTTATTGGTGCAGCATGTTTCTTCATTTGCATTAAACTTACTGTTTAGCATCCATTCACTTTAGATTGGAGGACTCTCTTTAGTGCTTCTTGTAGGGCAGTTCTGCCAGTGATAAATTCTCTCGATTTTTGTTTATATAGGAATGTTTTGGTTTTTTTCTTCATTTTTGAAGGACAGTTTTGTTGCATATCAAATAGAATTTTTGGTTCACACTCTTCTTTCAGGTCTTTGAACATGTTATACCAAATGAAGGTGAAAACTTAAGGTATTTTGAGGTCTTTTCTGGGCATGCAAAGAACTGTGGCATGTGCACAGCCTTCACCATGTACATGCTCTCTTAGAATCCCTGGAATATACCAGAGTTTCCAGAACTTCCTGTGGACATCTCATTCTCAAACTTTTTGTTTTAAGAGTTTTTATTTTGCATTTAAAAAAAAACAGTTTTATTGAGATATAATTCACGTATCATATAATTTGCTTTAAAAGTATTGTTTAAAGTATACAATTTAATGGTTTTTAGTTTATTCACAGGATTGTGCAACCATCATTCACGATTTTAGAATATTTGCAGCACCTCAAAAAGAAATGCTGCTCCTTTACCCCAGCTCTTATCACCACCTCAGGTGGCTGTAGTGTGTAGTTTTCCCCCAATAAAATTTTCAGAAGAAAAAAAAAATGACACTGGTTGTTTTCGGCTAATGCCTTGCCTCTGGGGAAAAGCCTGTTCATATTGTGAGCTCTGAGTCAAGTCAATAATGACAAGCCTTATAAGCGGAGATTTTCAAGAAACTGTGAGGCAGGTAAAAAAATGAAATTCTGTGGGAAGGAGGCTTTGAAGGGGCACCAAACTCATTATTTTTCCTCTAGTGGCTGATAGGATACCAGTTTCCATCATGATTTAGAGACTATTGGTTTCCAAGAATATTGTGGAACCAGGGAGAGGGGAAGGAAATAAGGTTAATTAAAAGATTGTTACCATTAACTGATAACATTAGTTAAAAGACCAATTTTGTCATTCTTATCATGATTCAGACATTTGTTTTGAACAAGAACTCCTTAAATTGTTGGTAACATTTGATTAATTTCCAAAGTTCTGAAAAAATTTATTTTGACTAATTTTGCTTGTGCATTGCTTTTACAGAGAAGTAGATATTTAGAGGTTCTCACTCTGTCTTTTCCACTAATGTCATGTGCGTGTGTGTGTGTGATGTTTCTTTTAATTTTTAGGTGATAATATCTTAGAATATTAATTTTGGTTCATTCTTTTTTTTGCATTTCTCCTCAGTAAGTTTTCACCAATTGGAATAAAAAGATCCACATTATTCAAAGAGATGTAGGATCATGGTAATAATAATAAAATGAATAAAATAAGTTTGATATGTATATTTTTAATTTTCAAGACTAATTTAAAAATCAAATGAGAAGACCTATTAGATGCAGAGATCAAACCATAACAGCTGAATTGGAGGAAGAGAGACAGAATGAGACATTGCAAAGCCCATTCTGGGAATTACAGAGAAGCTCAGGAAATGGATTGATCTCTGCTGGATTAAGGCTTAAATAAAAAGATCCAATTTGTGAGCCATCACAAAAGAATAGCGTGATTCACTGTGAGAATTAGGAGATTAGGGCCAAGAGTAGGGACTTCTAATCAACATTAAGGGAGCATCACATAATTTGAAGTGAAAGAACATAAAATAAAAATTGCTCTACATATAAAGAAGTAGAAAAAAATATGGTTCAAAATTATAACAGGAAATAAATAAAAAGAGACCTCAATATGATCCATGTATTAGAATCAGAAAAGAAGAACTTAAATGAACTATTAATTGTATATTCAAAGTTATAAAGATAATCCTAATAAGTAAATTAGGTAGGAGGCTATCAAAAGGGAAATGAAAATCTTCACAAAGAACCAAATTAAAATTCTACAACCAAACCATATATGTTACATGTTTTAAATTTAAATTAAATTTAGTTTGGTTATATGTCTTAATTAAATTGTAATTGTAAAGGTACTCTAGCATGTGAAGAGGTACTATAATATTCTTCAATTCATGAAATGTATTTTTTTCTTCTTTTCTTCCCTGCCTTTCTTCCTTTTTCCCTTTTTCTTATCTATCTCTAGTTGTCTTTCTAAACTAAGATCTCTTATAATTCCCCAAATAATATTTTATTATTATATTAATTTTGTTCAATTTAATATTATTTTCTCTAAATTGAACTGCTTATACAAGTCATATTCAGATACTATTGGCCTGTAAGATAGTCTAAAAGGAAATATTTTAACATTGATTTATACTTGGTATTTTATTACCTTTTTGAATTTTTTATTTTAGTTTTTAATCTATAACAGCTAGTATATTGCAGTCCTTCTTGTAACATCTTGAATTTTTTGTTAATAAAAGTATCTAAAGTATAAAATTCCCCTAAGAATATCTAATGACCTATCATATATTAAAATACACAAAGCATTTTAGTAGCTAAAACAGTAACTAAAGTGGCACAAGAATAGACTGGTAAATTGATGAGGAAGAAGGTAAAGGTGAAGGAGAAAGAAAGGAGGAGAGGAAGATGAAAATAACAACAGGAGGAAGGAGGAGGAGGAGGAGAGGGAGGAAGGCCCTTCTATGAGCCTAAGGTTAAAGTAGCAGGCAATTTACAAAGGAAGCCCAGATTAACTGCTACTTTCATTTTACGGCTCATAGAAGGGCTTCTTTCATATTTATTTTGGCCAGTCTGATGACTATGTGTCCTGGTGTTTTCCTCTTTGTGATGAATCTCCCAGGAGTTCTTTAAGCTTCTTGTATCTGGATACCTAGCAAGGACAGGGTAATTTTCCTTCATTATTCCCTCAAATAGATTATTCAACCCTTGTGTATTTTCTTCTTCACCTTCATGGATGCCTATGATTCTGATGTTAGGCATCTTCAAATAATCCCATAGTTCTTGTAGGCTTTGCCTAGTTTTCCTTATTTCTCTGTTCTATCTCTGTGATTGACTTATTTAATTGAAAGATAATGTCTTCAAGCTCTGAGGTTCTTTCTTTTGCTTGATCTAACCTATCCTTAAGGCTTTCCACTGTGTTTTGTAATTCCTTGAATGAACATTCTTTTCCAGACGTTCTGCTTGATTCTTCTTTAATATTTCAATTTCTTTAGTGAATTTTTCATTCATTTCCTGCATCACTTTTGTGGTTTCTTTGTGTTGGGTTTCTATTTTAGCTTGAATTTATTTCATTGAGCTTCCTTATAATACATGTTCAAAATTCTTCATCTGTCATTTCAATATTCTGATTAGTGTTAGTATCCTTTTCTGGAAAGCTGGTGCTGCCTTTTGGAGTTGTCCTTTCACTTTGACTCTTTATGTGTCCAGAGTTCTTTTGCTGATTCCTCCTCATCTGGAGCAGATGTTGCTTCTTATATTTGGATTTTCTTTGTTTAAATAATCTCATTTAATCTTAGTTACAATTCAGTGAGGTCAGTAATATTGTTTTACTGCATTTTACAGATGAATAAAGTGAAATTTTAACACATAAAGTGATTTGTTTGAAGCCATACATTCAATAACAGAAAATAGAACCCGAGCTATTAATCCCAACAAAACTAAGGCCTTCAGGTGCTACTTGTTTTCAACTTTGACTTTTGATGACAGAGGACATGTTCCAATTAAGTTTGGGCTGAAAATGATTGCCAATATAGTAAAAACATTTTACCTGTGATACTTCAGTTGTTCTATCAAACAGTGGCTGAAAATTTGAATGTTTAAACATTTCTTTCCCAGGGACACTTAAACCACATATGTTCAGCCTGAGGATACATTTTATCCATAAGCTTCACTCTGAGTATGTAAAGTTTTCCCAAGTGAGATATAAATTCTCTACTGAATTGATATAATTTTATAAAGTATTTAATCTGTTTGCCAGTCTGTCATTGCACAGAGAAGCACTGAAATCACCTGTGTACATTATAGTAAGTGTCAAAGTGAATTGACTCATTAAAATCACACATAACAATGAGGAGGAGGAGAAGGTGGAAGAAGAAGAAGGAAAAGGAGGAGGAGGAGGAAGAGGAGAATAAAGACCCACATTTTAACACAACTCTTAGGTTTCTGCATAAATAGCCTTCCACTGAGTGGCAGGATATTCCTCACTAAAATATTTGTAAGTACAAATAGAACTTTAATACGATAGGAATTTGAGAAAATCCAATTTCTAGCATCAATATAGTGTCATCTATTAAAAAATAAGGTAAAGTTTCATGGGAGCATCTTTATTCATGATTGACTTGTATGATTTTGGATACGAGACCATTATTTTTTATCACCTCTCCCGCTCAATGCATCCTGTGTACACTGCCAAATTAATTGTTTTAATGAAGAAAGACTGATGATGCAACACCTGGTTAAATTTTCTGTGGTCTCAACCTATTCCCAACTAGGCAGTTCGCATTCACATTGATTTTGCTTTAAAGTCTTTCATATTTTAATTCCAATCTACTATTTCTACTTTATATCCCTACTTCTCTCATATTATTTCCCCTTCTATATTTTAAATTTTTGAATAACAACATTATCATGTTCATCTTTA
>CAUYRT010031262.1:0-24924 GCA_963574885.1 Lepilemur ruficaudatus
AATTTGAATTGCAGTTAACAACCAATACTTTTTAATATAAGTATTTACCAAATATTTCATGGGACATACCTATACTACAAATTATTCATTGTTTATCTGAAATTCAAATTTAACTGGGCATTCTGTAGTTTTATTTGCTAAATCTGACAACCCTTAAAAATGGAGATTAATATGAGTGAGGAGAAAGGGAGGTGAGGTTAAAAAAAAATGGAGATAGTAATGTTGACCATACTCTGCTGTTTAAAACCTTTCAATGTCTCAGAAGGTCCAAGCATCTTAACATCGCATGTAAGACCATTTATGTCTCTACCTGCCTCTTGCTGCTTCCAGCCTTAGTGGAAGCTTCCCATTATTATCAAAATCTTTCTTTTGCTTAGGCAGTTTGTTTGGCCTGGAATATAGAGGTTTTTAATATTGTGTATGGCGATTTTATTACATAGTCACATCTTCCCTTTGGACTTTTTAAGTGAATGTCAAAATTATAATAGCAGAGTATGATTAATTAATACATTCCCTCAAGAAGAAACAAAAACAAGTGAAAACACACAACTTATATAAAAATATTAATTTGGAAAGACACATTGGAAAATATTTAATTACCAGTTTATTTTGTGTTCTTATTTAAATGTTAATAAGAGAAAAACTCCGGTGAACTTGTGTGTGTGTGTATGTGTGTGTGTGTGTGTGTGTATGTTTTTCTCTGACTATATAATTTTCAAGCCTCCATGGAATATGAAAATGTGGAGCCTCTTGTTCAAAAATTATTAAGAATTTCAGGATGGTAAGAGCACAACCTTAACCCAAGCGTGGGATCCTTCCGAGTTTAGGGCCCTGGCTGCACAAGTCACATTCCCTGTTTATGCATATATATATTTTTTCCCAACCGAATTGATTTAGAAGCGAAATTTCTCTACGGGAAGCTCCTTTTTGTTTACACTAGAAGTATGTGAATGACTTAAAATGCATGATGTGTTGAGATGTTGTTAAGTGGACCTAATAAATAATCAAGAAGAAAATTAAGCTTACAAGAATGTGGTCTTCGCAGCCATTTCAAGGCCTGGCTTCATGGCTGCTTTGGAAGGCTCAAGGGTTGCCTCCAGGACCCATAGACTAACTTAAATTGTAATCAAAATTGTGTGTGTGTGTGTGTGTACATTTTTCAGAGGAGAGCTTTCATCTGATTCTCAAATGGATTAATAATTCCCAAAGGCTTAAGAACCACTGTTCTATGAAATTATTTCTCCTTATATTTTAAAATAAATCTCTTGCAAGTCATGTCCTGCTTTAAAAAGCCTGTGTTGGTAACTGGTTTAAAAACTTTAAATATGAGGAATTGCGTAGATTTTAAAACTACTTTTATTTCAAGATGTAAAAAGAAAAGAAACATAAAAAGAGAAATATAGGAATAAACAAGTACATCCCAGTCAGAGCAATGAAATCTAAAAGAATCTCCATTAAACCTTTTCATCCTAGCTGCTACTATCAGAAAACTTGAGAAACAGTAAAATTGATCTTTCATTACAATATGTCTTAGGTAATAATATATAATATTTATTGAACACTTACATCCTGCCTGGCACTGTCTCATTAATCATAATCATTTACAACTCTTAACTCACTTAACCCTCTTAACAACTTGATAATCCCCATTGTAGAAATGAGGAATCAGAAGCAAACGGTGGTTAAGAAACTTGCCCAAGGACACACCGTGAATGGTGGAGACAGGTTTTGAACTGGTCACAAAGCCAATATTCTTATAAGCTGCTTAATTTTCTTCTTGTTTATTTGGTAGGTCCACTTAGCAAGATCTCAATACCTCATAGAACTTTTGTTTAATAGGCATTGAGATTGTTTTTCCAAATTCAAAGAAGTGAGTGTACACTTAGAAAGTTCTTTCTTTTTCTTTTAACTCTAGTTAAGTAGAGCAGTAGGAGTGGAGAAGAAACAAAGAAATCTGTAACTGGTTGTGATCAATTATTAATAACTGTAAACACCACTGTACTCTGACCAGCCAGAATGTTTTAATTTTACTCTATGTAAATTATACCTCTGGAAATCCAAAAATTTGTTTTAAAAATTTTAAATGGAACAAAAGAATTTTTAAAAAAAATTTAAAAAGTATCAAGATTAAAGATGTAGATTAAAAATCTGAAAATTCATCCTTCCAGAAAACTGCTTTCACTTGGCTTCCTGGACACTACCCCTCTGTGGGTCCCTCCTACCTCCTACCGGCGGCTCCCTCTCCAGTTCTCTTGCGGGATTCTCCTCTTCTCCCTGTCAGGCCTCCGTCCTCTTCTTCTCTCCGGCTACACACACTCTTTGGGAAAACCAATTCAATCCCATGACTTTAAATAGTGTCCAAATGTTGATGATTTTCAAATCTATTTATACATATCCAGCTTGGACCTTTCCCCCGAACCTAGATTTGTCTATTTGCCTGTCTTCTCAACATCCCCCGTTTGGAGGTCTACTCAACATTTTAAACTAAACATGGCCAAAATGAACACGGGTTTCCCTCCTCAAGACTCCCACAGTCTCCAGTATATGGCGACCCCATTCTTCAGATACTCAGAACAAAACCCCTTGTAGGTACCTTTGCTTCTTTTCCCTGCTTCACATCCCATATCAAATCTATTGGCAAGTGGGGCCAGCTTGACCTTCAAAATATGTCTGCATCAATACATATCCAAAATCCATCTACCGCCTAATCCATGTCACTATGATCTCTCTTACCTGGATTATGGCGAGAGTCTCCGTGGTAGCAATGAGAATGTGCCTCTCAGACCTCACAAAAGGTGAGCAAAATTGACGGTGGCCCCAGCTGTGGCACTCTGAAATCTGTCACTGTGTTCTCCCTGAGGCCAGGTGTCCCACAGGCTACTCCCAGCTAATGACTGGGCACTGCAGGAACACTGGGGCAGGCTCATTCCTGGGAGAGAGGGGCTCCTCTGATGGGTGACTCTGGCTTGAGGTCCCCATTAGCATTGCCATATTTTCACAGAACTGCACTGAAGTCTTGGAGTCTCCCCTCCACCCTTCTGTTCTTCTGTCTGTCACCAGGGTCAGACCTGCGCCATAGTCTGGAGGTTCTCAAAGTTTATGCTGGCACCCCCCGCATCTCCCCTCACAGGTGCTCCTCTTAATAAATCTCTTGCATGTCTAATCCCCTCTTAGCTTCTCAGAGGACCCAGACTTACAGTCCTATGGTATCTTCACAGAGCGGCCAGAAGTGATCAAGCTAAAATCAACCCCTTTCCACTGCCTGGAGGCACCACAGTCTCAGTACAGTCTCGCTGCTGCTTCCCCACAGACCTCGCCTCCCTTTGCAGGCTCTGCTACAGCCACACAAGTCTCTGGGCTGTTTCTTGACCCACGAGGTGTGGTTTACTTGCCTTTGTGCTTGTCTTTCTCTCTGGAATGCTTTTATCCCGGATACATACATATCTTGATCCTTCTCATTCATGTTCTCTATCCTCTTATTCTGCTTTATTTTTTCTTCACAGCATTTATCATTTGCCTATTATTTATCTCCTCTGTTTATTGACTCTCATCCCCCATTACAACACAAGTGCCATGAAAACACAGCCTTTGCATGTCTTATTCACTCCCACATCCTCAACACCAGAAAAAGTACCTGGCATACAATAAGCACTCAATAAATTTTGTTGAATGAACGAATGAATTCTTACTAAAAAACATTTATAAGGTCATAAAAATCAAAAGAATTTACAAACATAAGTTTGATTACAAACATCCAAGTTTTCTGACAAATAAGACACAACTAGGAAAATTAGTAACATCGGTAATTAGCACCAACACATATTTATGTTTCGGGTTTTTTTTTTTTCTGATTATAAAAAAGGCTGAAATTGTGTAAAACAAAAGTAAAACTATACACTAATCACTAGCTTTTTAAATATAACATAGGAAATCGTATTTTATCTTAAGCAAGTTCAACCCACAGTTAATTAGCTGGATTATAGCCAGGAAAGTGCTAAAATGTCAAGGGAGTGAAAATTGTCTTTCTGTGACTCTCGGGAGTAAAAGTGATAGTAGGAAATAGTTAGCAAGTCTATTTTTTTTCAAGTATAGTGAGAAAAAAATACAGGAAAACACCCAAGAATCTTCCCAATGCTGGGAACATATGACAGCAAATTAACTCGCTGACTGTAATGAGGAATAATTGGACATACATCTGAATTTTTGTGAGATTAAATGAAATCAGGACCTTGAACACACTTGAGATTGGTTTTTTAAAAAATTCATGTTTTGGTGAAGCCCAAACCTACTCTCTCACTTTTCTAGTTATATATTTGAGGAAGAAAAAAATACTGTATTATCACACTTTTTAAAGACTCAGACCCACATTATAAGTCAAAGGGTCACATAAATTTTCTCTGACCTAATAGTCATGTGCATACAAGTGGAAGAGTCTATGGCATGCAAATGGAAGCCACAAAGTGCCTTTTTGGCAATCTGCCCTTCTCAGAATATTACATTTAGAGGCAATAGGCAGAAACGCAGACACTATATCCTGTCACTGACTCACCATACAGGAAGGTCAGACTTACATTGAACCATTTAAATGACATAATAGTATCAGGTATACTATGTCATTCTTGTCAAGTGGTTAAAAGCTATTAGAAATTACATTTCTGGTATTTCTACTGAGCTATTGCAGAAATTTGAATTAATCCTCTCTATTCTTCCAGAAATTGTGGCTAAAAGATATAAATATGCTTTAGAAATGCTTATGAATTACTATATGGTGGGGACTTACAAAAAATACATATATTTTTAACTTTTTTAATCATCCAGCCTAAAACGTCAAACAGAAAACCTTATTAAATTTTGTTCCACATTCCACGAGGAAGCATGGCCCAGTTTTCATTTTATTTTGCCTATAAGAAAACAAACTCTGATCCATTAAACATTCTCAGGTAGTTGTTAACACCGCCTGAGTGTATGTGTCTACTACAAAAGAAGGCCAAGGTATCCTTGGATATGTATAATCTAATAGGACATTGACTCAAGAGTTAGGAGCCCTGTGTTCTCACTTCAAATCAGCCACTAACGAGCTTTGTGAGTTTGGGTAAGTTACAAAAACTCTCAGTATTACTTATCTATTGGTGCTTAACAAATTACCTCCAAATGTAGTGGCTTACAACAGCAAATGTATTATCTCACAGTTTCTGCGGGTTAGGAATTCAGGAGTGGCTTAACTGGTCTGGCTCAGGGATCCTCAAGAGGTTGCAGTCAAGATGTCAGCTCCAGCTGCAGTCATCCAAAGGCTAGAGTGGGGCTGGAGGATGTGCTCCTAAGCCCACTCATATGGTTGCTGGTGAGAGGCTTCAGTTCCTTGCCATGTGGGCCTCTCCATAGGGTTGTTCACGCCATGGCAGCTGGCTTCCCCAGAGTAAGTAATCCAAGAGTGAGAGGGCAGCTAGACGGGAACCACAATAGCCTTTGTCACCTAATCTCAGAAGCAACATACCATCACTTCTATTGTATTCTACCCTTCATGTAAACTGTCCCTGGTACACTGTGGGAGGGGGATATGCAAGGGCGTGATTACCAAAAGGTAGGGACGGTTGGGGGACATTGCGGAGCTGGCTACCACACTGCAACTCAGTTTCCTTATCTATAGAGTGAGGTCTTTGAACTACCTCATCTTTAAGGTTGGTGACCTCCGCTCTCCCGAGTGCCACTTCCAGATCTTGCTTTTCCACTCTCATGGAAAAATTCCTACTCCTTTTAGCGTTAAGCCATTTGGCTTATACCACCCTTCACCCCTCCTTGTTGCCATCATTTATAGATTTCCTGGTCACTGCTCCCCATCACTGTGACTCGGCATTTGGTGTACAGTTGTCCTTCTCACTCCAAGTCCTACCATTATCCTATGACTTCCAGGTCCTCATGGGTGAGCCACCCCACACCATGGCCTTTCAGTATCTTGACCTCATCTCCAATGCCCTTCCCACCCACTCCATTCAGATCCCATCCTCAGAATGACACCCTGGATTTGTGATCTCCAAAATTGTTCAACTTCATAAACAATAAATTCATTCATCTCGCTCTCTCACCACAACTTCCTATTCTCTAATCAACTTTTCCCAAGAGATGAGTCCCCAGACCTGTTGGAACCTCCAGGAAACTATCTACTTTCCCCGTGTCAGCTCCCGCCTATCTTATCTTCCACTTCATATTAGATTTGAAGGCCCATCAGTTGAGCCACTCTCTGAACAGACTCTTCAACTCCTATGTCTCATAGTCCCTCTTTTACACAAGTCTTGAGAAAAACCTTAGTTCTGATCCATTTCAACTGACTACTTTGTACTTTCTTTTGTACACAACACATTTTTACACAAGGTTAAATTTCTCTCACATGTGTATGTCAGGTTATATGACATTTATATGTCAGGTTAATGATGCCATTGATGCTATTCAGATTTGAATATAAGGGCATTTTTGGATTTTAGCTCAAGTGAAAACTGTTTTGGACTTCCGACCTCCAGAACAGTAAGACGATGAATTTATGGTTGTTGTTTTCAGCCAGTCAGTTTGTGGTAATTTGATACAACAGCAACAGGAAACTAATATGCCAGTTTTTGACTCTGCAAGTCTTCTGAGAATTGCTACCTATCTGTTAATTTGTACATGATGGATATTGCTTAACAGAAATTGTTGATTTTGATACAGTCAAATCCCCCAATCTTTCTCTTTATGATTTGCCTTTTGGGGTCTCTTTTTTTTCACTGCCTGAGATGCTGAAGCCTTTTGGGGTCTTGTTTCAAGAAAATCTTCTCAGTCTATATTCTCCTACATTTTCTTCATGTTTATATCTCTAAGCCATATGGTGCTTGTTTTTACATATGTTGTGATAGAGATCTACCAGGATGTTTTTCCTTATAGCAATACAGATTTTCCAATGGCAGTCTCTATTGTTACATTGGTTTATTAGTCTCTTCCTACATCATAACTGTGCTATTTTATTGCCTTAGCTTTACAGTTGTTTTGTTCTTTTCTTATTGAGGTAATATTCACATAACACAAAATTAACCATTTAAAGTGAACAATTCAGTGCTATTTAGTATATTCACAGTGTTGTGCAACCACTACTTTTATCTAGTTCCATAAATTTATGGCTGGTTTTAATGTCTAGTAGGATAAATTCAACTCTGCCTCAGTTTCCCCATTATTAAACAAAGACAACAGCATAACCTACTTCACAGAGTAGTTATTGATATTAAAAGACAGTAGTACAGTATATATTAAATGCTTGGAATAGTGCTTGACACTACCTATTATATAATAGTTATTACATTAAGGTCAGAAAATACCATCTAGCATGATGTTACTCTCCTTTGCTGGCACCTCTACCTCTTCCCAGCCTCTACATTGTGAAGTACAGAAGGGTATTAGTAGTTAAGTTTGGGGGAAGTCAAAAGTTATACACAGATTTTTGACTGTATAGGGGTTGGTGCCTCTAATTCCCATGTTGTTCAAGGGCCAACTGTATACTCAGGTATGTTATACTGGTGACACAGACAAGAAAAGTGGTGTTTCCAAGAATAATGTGATTCTCCAAAGTGGTGAGCAACTTTTGATAATGTTCCAAACAAAATAATGTACCACTTCCCCTTAATTTCCTACTAATAGCCTACAGAAGCCTTACCAATAACACAGTCGATTAACACATATTTTTATGTTATATGTATTATATATTATATTCTTACAATAAAGTAAACTACAGAAAAGAAAATGTTATTAATAAAATCATAAGGAAGAGAAAATATATTTACTATTCATTAAATGGAAATGGATCATCATAAAGGTCTTCATCCTCGTCTTTACATTGAGTAGGCTGAGGAAAAGGAGGAGGAGGAAGAGGAGGGGTTGGTGTTGCTGTCAGTGGCAAAAGAAAAGTCACATGTAAGTGGACCCTTGCAGTTCAAACCTGTTTTGTTCTAAGTTCAACCCTATTTATAGCTGTCACATATAGATATGCTGACTCCACATATAGATAGATATAAACATCTATTTCATCATGTCCTTCGTTGTAATTGAGTCTCTGTAGTTAGGTGTTAAAACACACATTATCCTATTAAATCATCTCCAAATCCAACCTTCTAAACTCTGCTTTGTGGACTGGGTCTAGGACTCTGCAAACTGTTTCTTTCTTTTCCAGGTAACCGTTAGGTTCTGCCAACCGAGGGTGCTACAAGGAGAGCGTGAGGCAGAAGGTGGACTGCCTCTTCCTGCTGTGAGCTGTTCCTGCCATTGCTACTTCCCCACAGCACTTCCCTCCGGCTGTGGCAGTTGGCTCCAGTCTCTAACTTTTGGGGACAGTTCCAAAATCAGCCTTAAGGTACTCCCTCTGAGGTACCAGTAAAGGCAGAGCAGCACCTCTTGCTCAGGGATCTAAGCCCCAGCCCTGTGGGACCTTCCTCTAAGCCTCTAGTTTCTGAAAACACTAACTTTTCCCCTTCGTTCCCCTAGAAGGTTATCTCTGGACCTCAATGTTTGTCGTTTGCTTTATCAGCAAAAGCCCCAAGTAACATATTTCCTGTATTAAATTTTCTCTGCTGAAACGCCTAGTGTGGTTTGTTTTCCTGACTGCACCCTAACCAATACAGTACTGGGTAACAAAGTGCTCCCAGGAAATAAACCTTTGAAGACGGATTTAGGATTATTTGGTTATGCCCTCAACTTTGAAAGAAGCGCTGAACTCTCTGCTAATAGGAAATGGGAATATAGTTTGTGGTTATGCAGGACATTATGATGAACTAAAGTATTACCTGTATGGACTGTGAAGTATCTACTGAAACAAGTGGCTTAGAGGACCAAGTGGCTGTTGCACTTGACTGCTATGTTACTAATACAGACTATACCAACTGTGGGGATGAAATAGCTGCTTCTGCCTATGCTGGAGAGAATACAGAAAAAAAAAAAATAACCAAATCAGGGATTTAAATGTTCTTCTTAAGTCACAAAGAACTAGAGAACATCTATGGTGGCCCTAAGATAATCTATTTTTTATAGGTGCAGAGTCAAACTTACTGAAAATCAGACCCAAAATTTAGTTGTTTGGGCTGCAAAATGATAGCTTAAATTGGATTCACAGACTTGTCATAAGACACACTGTTTTATGTTATACTTATGACATCAAGAAAGAGTGGACCTAAGACTTAGAATGGGGACCTCTGGGTGGAATTGAACAAAGTTGAAAATTTCAAACTCCCAAGTCCCTCTGGGTCTATCCTGCCAGCAGCTACAGTCTACCCTCCTGTGTCTGAGGAGACTAGGTTTGCTTAAAGATGCTGTATAACCACATGTAGGGAAATTGTCTTGCAAAGAGATGCCTATCCTGCTCAAGATCCTCCCTGACCACCCCTGAATAACTCTACACTCATAACTAGAGTTAGATCTCAGCATGCTCCAAGGAGATGAGTATTAAGTTTAACTCAGGAGTACATAGTTTATATGCTGAAAGAATTTCCAGATTTTTCTAATATGTAGAGAGACAAAAACTGGTGAAATATGTTGGAAATGGATTTGAAGAATGTTACTCCAAAAAGGAAAGAATGCAAAATTAGATCAGGTCAAATGTACTCATATGAATACATTCACAAGAGATTCTGAATTTAATGTACATGAGTTAGCACAGTTGGAAGTAGCTCTAACAGTTCGTTTGTTGACTGATGGAACTTTGGACTCGGTAGTCCACCAAAGTTGATATGTTAGAACATCCTTGGCATAGACATGGAAGAATGTACCCACAGATCAAAGAACAGAATGTGAAGGCCATTCATCATTTGCAACACGCATATCCATCCCCCACTGCATCCTGCCAGAAGGCTAAGAAGTCACTGCCATGAGAAATGAATTAGTGAAGGAAACACCCTTCACTAATGCATCCCTGAAAAGCTCTGTGATGGTGGGATGACAGTGAGAAAGGCTGCTAGTTACACGATTCCCTGAATTTAGTGCCAGTGATGGGATCTAAAAGTGATAGAGGCCAAGTGGCAGCACATAACCACCAGAAACAACGTAGGAGAAATTACTTCAATGTAACTAGAATGTCTTGATCTGGTAAACGAGATCATGATGCACCTGGACACGAAACAGATGGACAGCATATTAACATATCACTTGATCAATACAACAGTAAAAATTCTAGGTCTGGTGGCTAGAAACCTTAATGAAGTCACAACAAGAGTCTTAGTCTCTTACCAAATTTCTAGACTTTGGACACCTCATGGATCCAAGGTGTCTTGATTGATGGAGAGGCCAGGACCCCTTGGCCTACAACAATGCCACAAGAATATAGTATAAACTTTTCTCCAAATGTTTCCCAAGGGGGCCTGTGGACATTTTTCTAAGGTTACTGTACACTGGGAAAAGAACAATACCTGAGTCCTTTGGTAAATTCTAGACACTAGGTCTAAACTGATGCCATTTCTGGAAGATCTATAATGCTATTGTGTTCCACCAATCAAAGTGGTGGCTTGTGGTGTTCATATAATAAATGATATTTTGGCCCACGTTCATCCACATGCTAATCCTATTGTTATTTCCCCACTTTCTGAGTGTATGATTAGAATAGACATGCTTGACAATAGGAGGAATCCCTACAATGGCTCCCTGACCTGTGGAGTAGAGACTGTCATGGTAGGAAGGGTCAAGTGGAAGCCCTTGGAACTTTCTCTACCAACATAGTAAACCAAAAGCAAAACTGCACCCCTGGGGGCAACTTTAGAGATTCATGTATAAATCAAAGAATGTGAAAGATACAGGGCTGGTGATTACTATTCTTCTATACAGGCCAGTGATGACTGTCCAGCCTGTATAGAAGGTGGTCAGAGCTTGGAAAATGACTGTGAATAATCACACACTTAATCAGGTGGTAACTGCAACTGCAGCTGCTGTTCTACAGTGTTTACTTGAGTAAATCAACACAGTCCCAGCACCTGGCATGCAGCTATTGATCAGGCAAGTGGTTTTTTTTCTCTATTACCAATTTGCAAGGACCATTAGAAGGAATTTGGTTTCAAGGGGCACTTTCTGGTTTTATCTTAGGGCTATGTCAACTTCCCTGCTCTCAGCTTTAATCTTGTCTGCAGAAGTTTGGTCATCTTGACGCTCTACAGACATCACAGTGATCTGCTGCATTATGCTGATTTGACTTAGTAAGCAAAATGATGACATTATTCTGATTTGACCTAATAAGCAGGAAGTAGCTAGTACCTTAGATGTAGCTAGTACTTTAAGGCACACGTGAGACAGAGGATTGAAAAAAAACCCATAAATATTCAAAGGCCTGTCACCCCAGATACATTTCTAGGGATTCAGTGGTTTGGGGCATGTCAAGCTATCTTCTCTGAAATGAAAGACAAGTTACATACCTTGTATTATGTACTATTAAAAAGAAGGCACAATGTTTTTGGGGACCTCTTTGGATTTTTGGAGATAATACATACTCCATATTAGTGTACTACTCCAACCCATTTTCCCAGTTATCTATAAGACTATGGGTTCTGAGTGAAGACTAGAGGAAAAGGTTATATAGTAGATCCAGAGTGTAATGCACAGTGTAATGCCAGCTTTGCTTATTGCAAAGACTCAACAGATCCAGTGATACTCAAAGTGTTTGTTGCATATAGGAGTCTCTGGCAAATCCCAATAGGAGAACCCATAGGGCTTTGGAGCAAAGTCATGCCCTCTTCTACTGATACTGATTCCCATTTTGAGAAAAAGCTTCTGTATTACTAGGCCTGACTATGGGACGTTGAGTAATCATGCAACCCGAGCTGCCATCATGAACAGCGTTAGCCAGTCTGGCAATCAAAGCATAAAGTTGGGTAGGAGTAACAGCAATCCAAAGTTAACTGGAAATGGCATATAAGAAATCAGGCTCAAGCAGGTTCAAAATGCACAAGTTGCATGAGAAGGTAGCTCAATATCCTCCATCACTTACTCCTCATGCCTTGCTGCCTCTCCTTCAATCCATACTTAAAGTCTCATGAGCAAATTCTTTTTCATCAGCTGACTAAGGAGAAAAACCTCAGGCCTGGTTTACAGATATTGCTTCATGATATGCTGGTACCAACTGCTTACAACATTTCAAGTCCAATAAGGAGTATCCTTAAAAAAGAATGATGAAATAAAATCGTCCCAGTGGGCAAAACATGAAGCAGTACATTGGTTGTCCCATTTTTTTCTGGGCCAAGAGATGGTCAGAGACATGGATCTATACTGACTCATGAAGAGTATGAGACTGGAACATCTTATGTCAGCAAGAAAATGCTTAAAGAATGATAGTGACATGTTGAAAGGACACAGAAGCCAGCTTGGAGGGACTTCCACTGGCTGAAATTTGAGAGAAGGAGGAGGAGGAAGAAGAAAGAGGAAGAAGAAGAAGGAAGAGGAAAGAGGAAGAAAGAGGAAGAAGAAGAAGGAAGAGGAAGGAGGAAGAAAGAGGAAGAAGGAGGAAAAAAGTGGAGGAGGTGGAGGAGAAGAGGGAAGAAGAAGGAAAAGAGAAGAAAAATAGTAATGGTTTATAACTCCTTGATTAAACTAGTGAATGATAAGTCATAGTGATAAAATTAAATTGAAAGCTTGATGAAGAACAGGATATTTATATACTTGGGAAAAGAGTAATTTAACAGTGGAGAAGTCTGGAAGTCACCACCTTAACCAAGAGATCAAAGTGACCAAACCGAAAACAGGTGCCACCTGATGGGAGGCCCAGGAAGAAAACATCACTCTGTGACAGGCCTTCCAAGATTGCACACCTGAATCTAATCATGAGAAAACTCAGAAACCCAAATTAAAGGCCACTCCACAGAATAACTGGCCAGTAATCTTCAAGAATGTCAAGTCATTTTCTGCTGACAAGTACATTGGGGGAAAAAAGAGTCAAGTTATGACAGTCAAAGAAAGACCAAGGAACCATTCCAGATTGAATGAAGCTAAAAAGTCATGACAACTAAATCTACCCTGTGATTCTGAACTGAATCTTTTTATTATAAAGAACATTATTGAGACAAATGGTGAAATTTGAAATGGGGTCTGTGGATTAGATGATAGTAATTTTGATACTGATATTAGTTTCAACACACAGATTGCTTGCTGGTTATTATAATGGGTTGAATGGTGGCCTCAGAAAAGATATGTCCACATCCTAATCCCTGAAGCCTGTGAATGTGGCCTCGTTTGAAAAAAGGTGTCTTTGCAGATGTAATTAATTTAAGGATCTTAAGATGAGATCATTCCGGATTATGTGGGTGAGCCACAAATCCAATGACAAGTGTCCTTATAAGAGACATACAGACAGAGGAAGAGAAGATACAAGGGGAGAAGGCCAAGGTAAAACTAATCTGTGCTGTTAGATGTCAGAATAGTGGTAACCCACGGCAAGGCTTAGTGAATGGCAAGAGGCAGCAAGAGCTTCTAAAGTTGTGGTGATGTTCTCTGTTTCTTGATCGGGGTGCTGATTGCCCAGGTGATTCACTTTGTGAAGATTCATTAAGCTGTACACATATGAATTTGTGTATTTGTATATATACTTCCATTAACACTTTAAGAAAAGGGGTACCTTTGGATTTGTTAGGGTTGAAAACTACTCTACATGATCTAACTTCCTCTCTAACTCTACATTCAACTAATTTTTTCTCTTCAATCACTTACCTATTCCTGCCGCATTGACCTTCTTCAGATACGCTAAACTCTTTCCTATAAGACATTTGCACTTGCTGTCCTCTCTGCCAGAAATGTTCTTCTCTTTCCTATTTACATAGCTGATTTCCTGGCTTTGTTCATATGACACCTTCTAAGAGAGGACTTCTCTGGCCACCTAACCTAAAATAACACTTCTCCAAATCATCTTCCATCCCCTCACTCTAGTTTATTCTCTTCACAGTATTTATCACTACATGAAATTGTATATATTTGCTATTGGTCTTTCCCACTAGGATATAACTTCTGTTTGTGTGTGTGTGTGTGTGTGTGTGTTGCTGAATTAATTTGGCTAAAGAATAAATGTGTCTTTAGAATTTCTTCAGGCTTCCTCTGTGGCTTAGTACATAATCAACATTTGTAAATGTTCTAAACATGCTTGAAAATGTGATTTCTTTGATAGGTATAAATTTTTCCATAATGTTTACTTTGAACTTATTACTCATGTTGTTCAAATAGGCAACATCTTTGCTTATTTTCTGAGTTTCATCTATCTGATTATGTGAGGAGTGAATTAAAATCTCCAAGTACAATAGTTGTTTTATCAATTTCTCTCTAGTTCTGTCCATTACTTTATATATTTTGTGTCTATCTCAGCAAGAACATTTGTAATCATAAACATGTCTTCTTGATCTGTTGTTAATATTACCTTATCAGGATGCTGTAGGTGTCTTTGTCGCTTGTGATGTTTTGCATCTTCAATTCTATTTTGTTATTTTGTCTGATGTTATTCTGGTTTTTCTTTGATTCCTATTTCTCTGGTATATCTTTTTCTGTTTCTTTATTTCAGCCTCTCTTTTCCCTCTGAAATGTGTCTCTTCCAGAATATAGAGTGCTATTTTAAAAATACAATCTAGGCCTTTTAATTGGTCAGTTAGACTCGTTTACATTTATTTTAATAGAAAGACCTATTTTATGTCTTCTATTTTTCAGGCTTCTTTTTTGTATCTTTTTTTTCCTTCTTTTCTACAGTCCATTGGATTGAGCGATTTTTTTTGAGCAATTTTTTATACTGAATTTGAAAGTTATATTTTGTATTTTTTATTTTTCTGGTGGTTACCCAGAATTAAACACTACATTTTCCAATGTTCTTTTCTAACCATTACATGTGTTTATATGTGTTCTGACCAATGAAATGTAAACAGAAGTGTGGAACTTTCAGAAAGAGTTTGTTCAAAGGCAAAAGGTAATCCCTATTTTCCTTGCTTCCTCCTGCTGCTGCCCCAAAAGTGGTAACTAGAATTCCAGCACTTCTACAGAACCATGAAGTGATCCTGACAATGACAGCACCAGAGAGCAGTGCAGAAAATTAAGAGCGTGGCCCCATGATGAGCTCATGGAGCCATCATACTATAATCCTGACTCCCTAAAGAGCAAATTTCCATTACTTGAAAAAGAAACTTCTTTAAGCCACAGTTAGATGGGATTTTCTGCAGCTAGACCTAACAGGGCACTGCTCACTTCCAGGAGATTCTTCCTTTATGCAGTGAAGGCATATCTCCTTTAGCCTATATGCAATCTGTGGCACTTGGCCTTCCCTTCTAGGCTTCCCTTCTAGGAGGAAAAGCATAAGAGGGCTATTGAGGACTGTGGCCAACGGGTCCCACCGGGACCTCCTGAAAAGTGTTCAGAACACTTCCCAGAACTGCTTTCCAGAGCTGTCCACCAGAAAGGCAGGACACTGGAGTATTTACCCACCACATTCCATCTCCCATTAGCTAAGAGCTGCCCCTTAGGTGTGCTAAGTCCACTGTGCTTTTGGAAAGAGCAGGCTTTCCACTCAGAATTGTCAGTGGCAAAAATTCCAAGGAGGGAGCATGGGATTGAGGTCAGATACTGTTACCATGAGGTGAATCTGAGCTTGCACAGAACTACCCACTACAGCTGCAATCAGAAGTGGACCAAGGGAGTGTTACACTGGATACTGGAGTTTTCACGGTTTTATATAAGGTTCTGAGATCCATCGGCTTCCCTCATTTCTGTGGCAACAGAATTGTGTTCAGGAGGTGAAGTCTGTAGCCTGTGCTAATTAACCATATCTTGAATCAGCCTCTCAATTTCTGAAACCCACTTCTCCTTGAACTTCTTTATGTTTTCCTGTCTCTGACTGCTCTTCCCTGAGTTCCTCTTTCATTTCCCAGTCCTTAAATGTAAGTGTCTTCAAGTTTGTATCCATTCTGTCTTTTTTCTTTGACTACACCATTTCACTGAACTATCTCATTTATTCATGTATCTCAATAACCATCTTTAAGAGATGATTCTAAAATATTTATTAGCAGCCCAAACTTCTCTCCTGACTTTCTAACCCAAATTTATCACCCCACACTAGACTTTTCCACATAGATGTAATTATACAAATAATTAAACCTAACATATTAAAAAATCTGCCTCATGATCTTTCTATATCTCCATAGTCCCTATCTCAATTAATGGCTTCTTCACCTAACCTCATCCAAGCTAGATACTCCAACATCTTTGACTTCACCCTCTCACGCCTTATATCACTTGCAAAAATTTGGTTGGTCTGACCTCATTTTTCAAGTCTACCATCTCATTTCTACCCCTACAATTATTAACCCTTTTTATCTCTTGTCTGAACTTTTTACAAAAGCATCAAAAACAACTTCCTGCCTCTAGTTTCTCCCCTTGCCAAATAAACTTTGGGTTACACCAGCATAGAGTTTAATCAAGAGATTTGATAAAGTTTGTTATGAAAGCTTTTATCCTTCCTCCCAAACTCTCAATTTCCTGCTCCACAGAGGCAACCTCTTTCAACACTTCTGAAAATATATGAAAAAAAAATTGTGTCTGAGGCCAGGCGTGGTGGCTCATGTCTGCGATCCCAGCACTTTGGGAGGCTGAGGCAGGAAAATCACTTGAGGCCAGGAGTTTGAGGCTGCAGTGAGCTATGATCATGCCACTGTACTCCAGCCAGGGTGACAGAGTGAGACCCTATCTCTAAGAAAAAAAAAAAAAAAAGAACGTGTACTGAACATGTACATATTTTTTCTTATTTCCTAAACAATATGTCATTATTCCCTAAACAATACAGTATAACAACTATTTACATAGCATTTACACTGTGTTCGGAATTATAAATAACCTAGAAATGATTTAAAGTACATGGGAGAATGTGCATAGTGTTATGTGCAAATACCATTTCATATCAGGAACTTGAGCATCCTCAGATTTTGGTACCCGCTGGAGGTCCTAGAACCAATCTCCCAAGGAAGATACCAAGGGATGACCATACTTTGGTTCCTGGCTTTCTTCATTGTTGCCTTAGGATTCAGCTTTCTTAGGTTAGCCATGGCAATTAATCCTTTTATAGCTACTTTCTAATTCTCATAATTCTGTTGTCTCCTCTCTCAATTGAGAAAAGAAAAGAACTTTTATCTGAGGAATGCAAGTCCTTTTAAATTAAGGGCCAGAGAGGCACTAAAAGGAGACAGCCATCATGTCCTATTTCCTCCCTTTCAGCTGTGTATTCTTCTCTTGAAAATGCTTGCTATTGCTGCAAGTAATGCTGCACTGGACACTATAACCCACAACCTATAGTTTAACAGTGTATAGCCAATCACTGATCAATGTTATTTCTGCAAACCAATGACAATTCCTGACAACCAACTTTGTGTCAGCCCACTCCCTGTCCCCCTTTTTTGCTTTAAAAACCTGCTTGTAACAAAGGCCTAACAGAGCTCATGTTCAGGGAGACCTGGGTCTGAGTCATCTAGACAGCTGTCTTCTCTTTGGCTCAAGTAAACTCTTTAAATCATATATTGTGCTTCAGACTCTTAGGTCAACACAATTTATTTATCCTTTTGGGCTTATACTTTCAAAAATCCCTTTCTGTCATTTTAGTGAGTTTGGGGAGGGAATGTTGCTAAAAATTCATGTGTTCAAGTCAAGTATTTATTTTTATGATAGTTTCACTTTCATGTTTCAGAAAAAGTATTGCACACATTTCTAAAGCTAAGAAGAATAAGAATAAACATAAAAAGGGGATCAAAATCCTATAAAATTTATTATACCTTGCCCGTTCTCTCCCTAGTTTTTGGTTCATTAGACAATAACTAAATTGAAGAAATTTTAAAAAAGAGAAAACAAACTCAAATCCATTTTGATATCTTTTCCCACTTTTTGTTTGAACATATAAATGAGAAGTATCCCAATGGTTGAGGCTAAAAATTATATGTGTAACAAAGGTGAGCAAAGTATGTATCGATTGTATGTAATAAACTGGACAAGTACCATATTTCTAAAATTTAAACTATTTGATTCAGCCCAGCATTCTCCAACCTGAGTGTTATGGAAAATTCTCTAAATCTAACTTGCACCAACCTCTGTGCTTAACACAGGCAATCATCTTGGTCTCCCCCTGGCCATTCAACACCCAGAAAACTTTTGCTAATTCATTCCACAGAATCAAAGGCCATGCTGATCAGTATTCACATATTTAACCAGAAATCTGCCAAACTTGGGAAGCAGGTGTCAACTAACTCTGTTTCTGTTTCTTTTTTCTCAACTTCATCCCAACAGGGGTTTTCTAGGTTCTGCTGTGTCTTCACTAATTAAACTTCCTTTTAGAAAAGCATTTAGCACATTCATTCATCCTGAGGCACAATGAATGACAGAATTTAATGTGTCATCTCTCTCAAAAGTATGTTAATTTTAAAATGGACTAAATTTCTTATTTGGCTTAAGCCAAAGGAATAAAGAAAATATGTTCTAACTGGGAAATTTCAGGTACTCATACCTAAGTGTTTTGAAGGTTAAGGGAACCTTTTCTTGTGTTTTCTTAAACCACAGTTTGTTGTGGTAGGTCCAACTGTGCCCATGCATTAGGCTGATCATAATGTTAGTGTCACTACAGGTATGCTAGGATGAGAAAGAGAAATAGGAGTATCCGTTCAGTTACAATTCTAGTCCAACTCGTATGTCTTGGAACCTAGACATCAAGAAGATGAATCATCATCCTAAATGTTGATATTAATCTAGAGCAAAACATATATTTTATGTTTATAATAAGCATACAAAGATAGGCATCATCAAATGCACACAACTCTAAGTAAGCCTGCTTTAAACAGACCTCCTCATACAATTACTGGTTGTAAGGCATTATGAAAATACAAAATGCCATATGAATGCATGACAATTTGGCCAGGAAAATAATTACGGTTAATAATATGACTAACCATCTTAAATTGTGTGAATAATAATAATAACAATAAACAACATTATGTGCTCTTGGTTGAAGAAGACACTTTAGGTAGAACTTGATAAAGGAACACAAAACAACAGAAGATGCCTTCAACGTTCTGGGGACTATTACACGGAAAATTAAGGTCAAATTTACCTGCCATTGAGCACAGCAGGGACATAAGCAACAAAAATAGGGGAGAAAAGAAGACAAAACCAGTTAAATCCTCCTCCTCAATTCTTGATTTCTGGCCCTATTATTATATACTAGTATATAACATTATATAATATTATATAACATTATATGATAGTACTACTAGTATTATATAATAGTACTACTAGTGCTATTACTAACAACAACAAATGCCTATGTATCTCTTACTATGGACTGAGCACTGTTAACATGTTTTACTTACATTAATTAGTTCCCACGACAACCTTATGAGGTAGATGCTATTCTCCCCTTTTACAGATGGAGAGACTAAAGCACAAAGAAGTCAAATAACTTTCCATGCTTGGTGGCTGAGCTGAGGTTTAAACTCAGGCTGCCGACCCAGCTCCAGAGCCTGGCCTCTTAGCACCACGCCGTCCTGCTGCCGGCTACCCTTTCTGCCTTTACTCTTTGTCTGCTCAGCTAACCTGTCACACATACATATTTTCATCACTCGGTTGCGCAAAGCTTTCTCCGCCCTCATCAATAACTTAATGGTCCTTTTGGTAAAACACCAGTGCTAGCATAAAACAAAGTTCTCCAGGATAGAAACATTTTCGTAATTTGTATCAACCCACCCTAAAATTTATCAGCCTGAATTCCGTTTCTTCAAGGCTGGCCCCACATACTGTTGCATAGTACTTTAAGGAGGCTCCCCCCGAGTGCTTACATTGTAGCTCCATCTAGCTGTCCTAGGCGGTCAGCAGAACCCTTTCTCATTCTTCCCCTCAGTACTGTTTTCCAGTATCGTCTGATAACTGAACAGAAAACGCTAGACCGAATCATTGCGCCTCACTACCAAACGTGACGAATTATTACACCGAATCAAACTGAGCCGTCTTCCCGCTTGCCGCTTTGGGACTTCCTGTGTTACTGCCGAAGAACGATAACATACCCTACAGTTGGCAAAGCCATTCCATCTGCATTCGTCGATTTGTGCAAATTCCTAGCATGTAGACGCACTACCCATTTTTGCTTTAGGAATACTGCGTTTTTTCTTACCAGTCTTCCAAATCTGTCCTTAAAAGACAAACCTCTGAATAGTTTGTACATATATGGATGGCTACGTGTCCTCACAAAGTCAGCCTATTACTTCCACTGGGAAAAGCCAACTGGGAGAACGGCCGAACTGCAAGAATGCACGAAGGCCGGCGTCTGAGGCGCCCCGAAGGCCGGGGAGGGCGGCGGCTGCCCGCGGGCCGGCTCCCGCCTCAGGCCCGGCCGCGGCCTCCGCGCGCCCCCCGCCCCCGCGGCGTCCGGCCGCCCCGCCGCCCGGCCCGCCTGGCCCGCCTTGCCCGCCCGGCCGGGCCTCCCCGGGCCGCGGCGGCGCCCCCTGCAGGCCGCGGCGGGGAGAGCGGGCGGAAGGGACCCGAGCGGGCTGCCACGGTGTCCGAGCCCGAACCTCCGCCGCTGCCGCTTCGCGGGGCCCCGAGTCCGCGCCGCACGCCCTCCTCACCGCCCGCCGCGTCCCAGCGCCGGCCGGAGCCGCCGCGCCGCCCGCGCACACCCGAGGCGGCCGGGCAGGGCCCTGCCTCGGCCCTCCGCTCGTCCTGCCCGCCCCGCACCGGCCTTCACTCTGGAGCGGCCCCGGCAGCCGCAGCAGGGGCGGCGGCGGCGAATCGAGGAGCTCTCCAGGTCGTCCCGGGAGAAGCTGCTGCAGTCCCGGGACAGGATGTTCTCCAAGTTCACCTCCATCCTGCAGCACGCCGTGGAGGCGGTAAGGCCGCGCGCTGCGGCGCACGACAGGCCGGAGATGGCGGCGGCCTACGCTCGCTGCCGGCCCCGGGAGAGCCGGGCGGCCTCGGCGCGGCCCTGGGCGGCCCTGGCCCCGGGGAGGGGCGAGGCCCCGGCGGGCGCTCGGGGTCGCCGCGGTCGCCGGGGGCCTCGGGCCGGTCTCCGCGCGGGCCCCCCCGCTTTGCTTGCCGGCCCAGGCCGGCGTAGATCCCTCCCCTCCTCCAGGGGGCGGCGGGGGTGCCGGGGAGGACCTGCCCACCCGGCCCGGCTCGGTGGTCGCCTCATTCCCCGCTGGGGTCGGGGAGCACCTGGAGGGGTCACTGGGCGCTCGCCCGGGCTCCCTGACCGTTAACCTCCGGAAAAAAGTGGTCAGCCTTGAGTAAGACAAAAGAAACGACCAGGCATCGCTTGGGCTGGGTTCTGTTTTGTTCCGTTTTGGGGGGTACGGGTGGGAGAGGTGTGATCCTGCTGCGGGGCGACTGTGGCGAGGAAGCAGCCGACCAGACCCCGTTTCATAATCCTGCTGGCTTTTGCTTTCTCAGGCCTGGCGGCCGGACTCAGCCGGACTTCATTGATTGTTCTGAAATAGGAGTTTCTAGGGTCCGATCGAGTTTGCTTTCGACAGCTTCCGAGCACAGAGACCATCTGTTTCCTTTCTTGTCCAGTGCGCTTCCTGGACACTCTTCGGTTATCCTGCGATTGTACCCACCTTTGAGGATTTTAGACACTAGCATAGGGAGACGTTATCCAAACATCCCAGTAGACTAACAAACGAGAAGAAACTAAAAAGAAAATGCCTTGCTGCTGTTTTAGTAAGAGAGCTAGTTGCTTTACTTTAGTTGTTTGCTTTATTCTGGGAGGATTGCCCAAATTGAAAAAATGCATTCTGTGAAGAAACAATTACTTTGCTAATTTTAAAAGTGACTTTCTCTTCCTATGTTGAGATTATGTGATACAGCACTTTAAAAATCTACACAACTTTTTAAAAACATCAGTTACAACAAAGTAACTTTTATGGCTAGGTAAAAATAACATAGAGTTTTTGATTTAAGTAATAAAAGCAAAACTTTAGTACCATAGTGATTTAAGTGATACATGGGAGCTGTTAAAAAGTTTAGCTCTAGGACAAGCTTTTGGGAAAACGTATCAAATCAATAAAGACAGGGTTTCATGAATGATGAGCAGGTATAGATGATAGCTGTTAGACTTTAAGACATCTTTTAGTTATCCATTCTTTTACACATCAAGCTACGGCACCTTTGTTAAAATAGTTTAACTGAAATTTATAAAAACAGACATTTTTACTTTATATTCTTCAAAATACCAAGAATCATTTAATTTTTAACACTGAATATAGCTTAATAGAGATAATTGGGAATTAAAATTTATTACATTACAGTTGGCTCTCTTATCTGTGGGTTCTACCAACCTTGTGTGGAAAATATTCAGGGGGGAAAAAATTACACAAAATTCCAAAAAGCAAAACTTGAATTTGCCACATGCTGAATACTATGTTGAATCCATGTGAATGAAGTGATGTGTAGGCATTGCATTCCGTATTATAAGTAATCTAGAGATGATTAGATACGTAGTATGCAGGGGTTGGGGATGGTACATAGGTTATATGCAAATACTGTGCCATTTTATGTCAGGGACTTGAGCATCCTTAGATTCGTAGAGGGAGGAGAGGTCCTGGAACCAATCCCCCATGGATACTGTGTTTATATCCTGTAAATGCCTATCAGGCTGGTATTTACAGAAATAAGTACTTAGAAAAACAAAGATGGCTTTCCTGCTCTCCCAGTAAAGGCTTGCTTTTTTGTCCCCAGGCCTGTGTTTTCTGTTCTCATTGTGTTTTTATAATTATATGTATTATCATCTACCAAATTATCCACATAAATTGTCTGACTCTGGCTCTGTAATGTCCAGGTTCTCTGCTTTGCTGAGGTTAGTGAGAAAAATTTAGAGTGGTTTATAATCACTTGGTCCTAGGAATTAATGCATTACATTTAGAAATGTAATGTTTTAATTTGCTTAGAGCTAGTATTTTCAGTTGTAATACCACCCAGTTTGTCTTCATAGGAGGTTAAATCTCATGAAAAATTTTGGATGTAGTGTACTTTTTTTCCTTTTAACATTCTCTCCTGGGAATGAACTCACATGTAATGATGAATAAGCCATCCTTGTGGTATTTGAAAAATGTTTTTTTGTAGCCCAAGAATAGTTTCTAGTTATTCAGTTCTATTTATTAAGTTGCTTGATATTATCTTCTATAATCTTATCATTCCTCAGTTCGTTTCATTAGCTTTTCTCTGGCTCCTTTTAATTTGTATGCCCAATTAGCATTTTCTGATGCAGTATTCCATTTAACGTAATTATTAGGATTATACAGAAACCGAAGATAATCATGTACCTGGGATGCTGACATGACATTTTTTTCAATCTGTCATTGTGTGAGTCTGCAGAGTAATGTCTTCCCACCGTTTTGGTATTGTTACTGTCCAGGTTTCCTTGAATATTGGATCAGTCTTCAAATGGTTTTTTAGGGTTGACCAGATAACCATACCCATTTAAATGAGGTTTAAGTGTAGAGTTTTTCTTATTTAATTAACTATTTCTCCTCACTTCTGATAACTACTTATAAGGAGAAAAATATACAGTATTTTCCAAGATTAGTATTTGAAAATGTGTTAGTAAGCTGATAGACTGCATTTTGAGTAAAGGAGAGAAATTCACACCTTGATCAAAAACAAGGACTGTAATGTCATTCTTGCCTCCCTTTTTAGAAATGACAGTCTTCCCTCAGCATAGAAATGATTGGCCAGTAAGAGTATTGTGAAATGAATCTGTTCCACTAGCCAGTTGACACATGTCACAAGTCTGAAATCAGGCCTCTCTTGTAGTTAGTTCTGAGGTTAGATTGGATTGTTTTAGCACAACTTGTCCAAAGGATAAATAAAAAACTTTCCATTTAGTACAATTTCATATTTGTTGAGGGCATAGTCCTCACTAGGGAATGTGCCAAGGGCTGATTTCTCTTAAATTCCAACCAGTTCCACCCTCAAGGGCAGATTTATTCCAGAGATGATAAAGGGCAGTGTTGGGGAAGAAAGTTTTATCTATTTTAACTAATTAATTCAATGAAGTCCTCTTTCAGAATTCGAATGCAATGTTTTCTCTTTAAGTTACAGTTAGTACCTATAATCCTAGCACTTTCTCAGAGGCAAGTGGGAGAATTGTTTGAGGCCAGGAAACCCTGTCTCCACAAAAAAGAGAAAAAAAATTAGAGGGCCTGGTGGTGCATGCCTGTGGTCCTAGCTACTTGGGAGTCTCAGGCAGCAGGACTGAAGATCACTTGAGCCTAGAAGTTCAAGGCTGCAGTGAGCTATGATTGTTCCACTGCACTGCAGGTGATGATTGTTGGGACTAGTAATTACTTAAAAATCTACTCTGCCTGGGGAATTAAAACCTTAAATCAACCATATGTAATGTGTTCTTAGGTATATTTTTTCCAGCAAGTGATCTCTAGCTTTAGTCTTTTACTCATTCAGCAAATGTTCTATGAGCCACTGTGAAAACATGGCACACAGTGTGAGGGAAACCAGGTTTAGCTGTGTCCCTGGTCATGATACTAACATTCTAGTTTGGGAAACAAAATGAATACACAAGTTGAATCATAGGATAAGGAAGGCACAAGAATGTGACCTAGGCCCTAGAGCCAGACAGAATAGGGATCCAGTCCTGCCTCTATCCCTTACTTCTACGCTTGCGTAAGCTACTTAATCTTTGTACATTTTGGTTTCTTCATTATAAAATGGAAATAATTTTTTTTTTTTTTTTTTTTTGAGACAGAGTCTTACTCTGTTGCCCGGGCTAGAGTGAGTGCTGTGGCGTCAACTTAGCTCACAGCAACCTCAAACTCCTGGGCTCAAGCAATCCTTCTGCCTCAGCCTCCCAAGTAGCTGGGACTACAGGCATGTGCCACCATGCCCGGCTCATTTTTTCTATATATATCTTTAGTTGGCCAATTAATTTCTTTCTTT
>CAUYRT010031264.1:0-61926 GCA_963574885.1 Lepilemur ruficaudatus
TAAAGTGATACAAGTAGATCTACCATTTGATCCAGCAATCCCATTACTGGGCATCTACCCAAAAGAACAAAAGACACTCTATAAAAAAGACACCTGCACTCGAATGTTTATAGCAGCACAATTCACAACTGCAAAGATGTGGAAACAACCCAAGTGCCCATCAATACACAAGTGGATTAATAAAATGTGGTATATGTATACCATGGAGTACTATTCAGCTATAAGAAGCAATGGTGATAAAACACCTCTTGTATTTTCCTGGATGGAGCTGAAACCCATTCTACTAAGTGAAGTATCCCAAGAATGGAAAAATAAGCACCACATGTACTCACCAGCAAATTGGTATTAACTGATCAACACCTAAGTGGACATATAGGAATAATGTTTATTGGGCGTCGGGCAGATGGGGGGGAGGAGGGGATGGGTATATACATACGTAATGAGTGCGATGCGCACCATCTGGGGGATGGACACGCTTGAAGCTCTGTCTCCCGGGGGGAAGAGGGTGAAAGGCAACAAATGTGACCTAAACATTTGTACTCCCATAATATGCTGAAATAAAAAAAAGAAAAAAGAAAAAAAATAAAGTGTTAAACTGTAAAAAAAAAAAAAAATCAACATTTCTAAGACCAAATTCATCATGTTTCCCTCAAATCAATACCCTCTGTAACTTTTCTTTCCTCTGTCAGTCATTTTTTGTCAGTCATTTCCCTCTTTATCTAAGCTGGAAACATCAGTTTAGTGTCTCACTTTTCATTGTCTTGGCTTGATAGCCAGCATATCTATCAAGTGTGCTCACTTCCTATTTGCATACACGTAGTATATGGGGTGTTTTAAATACGTTTTTGGAATATATTTCTTTTCTATTTCTAGTGCTTTTACATGTGTTCAAACCTGGACACTTGTTGTAGCCCACCATCTAATTTTTCTTCCATTATTTCTCTTTGTATTACTGTCAAATTCACATTGTAAGCTGTTGCTTCATCAGGTTAAAGCCTCTGGAGGCTTTCAGCTACACATAGGATAGAGAATAGACTTCTTGCCCTAAAATTCAGCGCTATTTCTACCACAGACGACTTCCAGACTTATTGGCAAACCCAGGGTAGTTCTCCCTCTTTCTTGAAAATAGGCTGTTTTTTAATCTTATATGACTTTTTGCTCATATAATACAGCGTTAACTAAAACGTTCCTCGCCAGTGTTCCCCTCATTCAGAGTTATCTAACCCCCTTCCGTTCCTTCCAAGTCTAATCTCTTTCAGGAAACCGTATCCAAATGTCCTGTCCCATGGTGTTTTTTCCTTTCAATTGAACTACCTAAATGCTTATTTTTTGTATTCATTCATTTAGGCCGTATTTGACTGCCTTGTATCATCGTACGTGGGTGTATTCTAGTTATCTATGTACCTGGCTCATCACCACAGATAAACTTTAAATTTTCTTAGGGTAAAAAACTCTGTCTCATACTACTCAGTGTCTATCACTGAGTACCTTGCATATGGTACCTTGTGTTTAGTATATTTTTAAATAAAGATGTAGATAATTTTATGTATATTTTTATTTAATGTTTTTTAAAAGTTTTTAAAACAGATACGTGTATATGTAAATATCCACAGATATACATGTATCTGTTTTAGAAACTAGTATTTGGGTATTCATCTTTATATGTCCATATAAAATTAAATGGATACTTTTTAAAAAATCAAATTGCTAAGAAATTGGTAATTTTAGCATGAACATTACTTACCAGTTTGCCATTTTCCAAAGAAGTATGAGGCCTAATATCTATTTTCATAATAAGAGTTTTATTTACCCCACTGTAACTTTTCCTTTAAAACTGTTTTTTCAATAAAAGCTATTTTGGCTAATAGTTTCCTTTCACCTCACAAGACCTTATCTTTATGCTGTGAAGCCAGCCCATTTATAGGACTGACACCATCATGACTTATCTGAGAGTTATCAGACAAAAATGTCTTAGAATTCTCCCCACATGAAAAAAAAAAAACTACAATGTAACTGCAATAATTTAGATCATTCCAAAAGTTGAACAGAGTTTGCATTAGGGAGTTAAAATTTGTATAGATAAAATAGTCAAATTAAAGTAGGTAGTAGTAAGTTTGAAGGTTAAATTTATTTTGAAAATGGAAGGAAAAATTGAATCAAGCAAATGATAAACTATTGGTCCTTGAACAACTCAGCCATAGTTACAAGCATGCCCTTCCTTACAAGGTGGTAACCTGCCTGCCTATAACTGATGCTCACTGACTATATCCCCACTCTCTTCAGAATAGGGGTTCCTAACCTGCAGTCCTTAGATGGGCTTCAGGCACTTGATTAATATTTTTTTAAACGTGTATGTGCGTTATTCTTGGAAGAAGTTCTACAGCTTTCTTCATACTCAAAGGGGTCTGTGACCCAAAAAAGAGCTTAACATCTTTACTAGAACTACTCACAAGATCTGTTCCTATTTTCTTGTGACACAACCTTTCAGGTGTCTTAAAGTCTTAATCTTTTCTTCTCTCCTAAATATCTTCTTTGGCCTAATACCCCTATATCCTTCAACTCTTTCTTGCATAATATGAATTCCACTATGCTTCATAAAATGCGACATCCAAAATTGGAAACTTTTATCATGAGTCATGTAGACCATACTGAGCTGCAAACTTTTTTTTTTTCAGGATCCTATATTTATATTACTAGAGACTGATGATGCCTGTGAGACACCACAGCCGTGTGTGTGCATGTTCACTGTTGAGAATTCTAGTCTTCACTGATCACTAATATGCTATGTGGTCTAGGGATCTCTCTATACCATTCTTCTAAAACTTAATTAAAAAACAAAAATGGTTATACCACTTATTAAGCAAATTTACAGTTATTCAACAGATCTCATGCTGTGGTACATTTTTGTATTTCATTGTTACATAAAAAGATGGAAATTCGGATGATTGCCAGCTTGCTTATTAGAGACAGTTGTAATCTGGTCCCGTGCCTTTTTCCATCTGTCATTCCTTTACCATTCACTCTGGTAGCCCTTCCAAAGTAATCTTCCTTTCCAGAGGAATCCCAGGCCTGAAGTTGAGGCCTCCTTTCCTCAAAAAACCAACAGAGTTGGCTTATTTCAAGCTGTGGTACCAGTTTTCAGGATTGGAATTAAAACTCTTTGTTTATGTACGTGCCAACTCCTATATATTTGATTTTGGAGAACTCAGATTATATATTAAATTTTCAAAATGTGTGCTTCATGAAAGAGAAAATGGCCAACAGTGTATTTTTATGATGCTTACATAAGGCAAATACTAATGTTAATTTATAACTAAGTAGCATCAAATGATATTAAAATGGCATAAATCATATAATTAGAGAATTATACTCCATTTGATGAATTGTATTAGTGGGTTTATTTTGCATAATTTTTAAAAAGTAGATCAGAATTTTACATGTCTTAAATATTGATTTAAGCATGAATAAAGACTCTATTAAATAATACTTAATTGACATTCCTTTGTCTTTAAATCACTTCATTTACAATTAAACACTGGAAATAATTTTGAAATATTATCCTTTTAAACTGAAGAATCTTGGAAGCAATGAAGCCTGACTTAACTTTTCTAAGCAATTAAATATACAGTCAACTCTCGATTATTCAAACTAATGGAGGAAAGGATAGAACAAGCATTAATATTTCTCTAGTTCCTGCCCCCCTCAGACAATTCCTGAGAGCCTCATTCCAAACAAATTTTTTGGCTTTCCTTCTTGATCATGCCTTTTCTAGCCATTATCTACAGGAGTCAGTCTGAAATATGGCTTACAATTGAGTTGACAAGAAAGCTTATGTTATTAAACTCAGCTTTTCTTAATGTACATTTTTAAAATCAGTGCATTAGCATTGCTTTTATTCTATTAAAATTCACATGAAAATTTGATAATGTTGCTGTTGAGATATTATCCTGATGGCTCATAAAGTTTTTGTATAAAAAGTCTTTTTTTGAATTACAATGTATAGGTATTTATAACCTTTCAAAAGCATTACCTTATGGTACAAATTACTTTAAATTTTTTTTAATATAGAAATTTTATGGAAAAGTTTTTATCTTGAAGAGTTTTTCATAGAAATTCTTTCGACTTTTTAAATTCTTAATGTGTGCGGTATTTCTGAGTACTATGTAAGTGTAAAGTGAAGAAATGCCAAAGGAATTTATGTATGAAAACAGTATGCTGCATGTATATAGTATGTCATTTTCTCTACCAATTAGCTGCACACAATGTGCTAGTATCCAGACATAAGCATTCATGGGAATGCATGTATCTGGATAACTGCAAGTTGAAATAAACACACCTGCCTTTTATTTCAATAACCGCACATTCAGATCCACCTAAGACATTTGTTCCAATGTGACCTTCATATACGTGAGAGAACAGTGGTCTCAGCATTTGGTTTTTTTGTTGATGTTTTGTTGTTGTTGGTTTAAATCTAAAATAGGTACAAACTTATGGGTAATGCTTCTCTGGAAAACTTTGCATGCAGAGAAAAGGAAATTCAAAGATAAATCCTGTGAAACACATTGAAATTGTTTTGTCTTACGATGTTTTGCTTCAGTACGTATTGTAGCTAGGTTCTTATAGAATGCAGCAGTGCTTACAGCCAGAGTAGTATAGCCCGTAAACTGGCCTGGAGCTGGGCCTACTTCACTTTAAGTTAAATAATTTAATTAGTTTTCTTTCCAGAATAAAATTGTTAGGCTTTTATTTGGAGGATTTTTTTTCCTTAAGCAGTTATTTCCTTGAAAAGTATACTACAACATATATCTGAACTTTAAGAAATCATGTTTTCTATTAGACAGGGGAAATATTTGCTACAAAGGCTTATTTTGAAGTCTGTATTGTGATTTCTTCCACAGCTGTCCTCCCCCAAATTAGGCCGCATTTCTGTGTAGTTAGTTTTATCTGACATGAGCCAAAAAATTACATTAAGATTTCTTTAGGAGTCTTAACTTTGAATTTCCTACTTTTCATTGCATGTAAACTATCAACCACAAATAATAGTTTTTGTTCAAGTTCTAGCTTGTATTTTGCATGATAAAGCTACAAAAGGGCTATTAATGCTGGAGAGAATTTATAGCTGTTGTTCTGCTATTGCCTAATTGTTAAAATTTATAAATAGTGATTTTATTTATGTAGACTTGTCTTCCTCCCTTAGGGAGTGAACTACTTTATGTCCAAGGGTATCCTAGATGATTCACCAAAGGAAATAGCAAAGTTTATCTTCTGCACGAGAACACTAAATTGGAAAAAACTGAGAATCTATCTTGATGAAAGGTAAAAATAATAATAATTAAGTTTTCATCTGAAATGACAAGTAATGCTTTTGATGAGTCGAGTGTTATTTTAAAAATTAATACTACACAGTGATCATCTAGTTGCAAAATTGAGTAAAGACAGGGAAAAGAGTCCTGTACCTTATACATTATTATCATTAGTAGTAGTAGTAGTATTTTGGTGAGCGTTAACTTAATGATGAGGACACAGCCGTTGTAAAAGTAAAAAAAGTTCATCTACACACAAAATGGAAGCCCAACATCTTTGTAATAGCAAAACAAAATCAAATATTTTCGGGAAACTGCAGCCCTGACTTTTGCTGAATAACTAGCCATAATTTAAGTGTTTAGGTAACTAAAAGTTCTGAATCTTGAAATTATTCATATACAAACCTAATACAAAGACAAATTATAGTCATAAACCCACAAATCCTAGGGATGTAAGATATGTATATATTTGCATATAGACTACACAGAAGTGTCATGTGTAAGTTTGAAAATTTTGAAAATGCAGTATTCAGTAGTGCATTTTACACAAAGATAGATGGTGGTCAGTATGCTGTTCTGATTTGATAATCATTCACTTGTACTTTTTAATTCTGGTTATTAATGGACATAAAAATATTAGGACAACATTTTTAGGTGACATCACCAACTTAAAGTTTTTTAAAAATGATAGATCTTATATGGCTCAAAAATATGTTTAACTTTCATTGTAATTCTACAACATTTTTATTTCTCAGGATTTTTCAACAGTAATTTACAAACATTCATTACATTCCAGAAATTTTACTGGAGTAGGAGTACTTAGATGATGATGATATAATTCCTGTCTTTGAGGAGTTTACAGTCCAGCATACTGGTGATTGAAAGAAATCTCTTAAGATGTGTCATTAACTCTTTTTGTTAACTTAAAGTGCCAGATACCCAGGGATCAGCAGGATTTTGTTTTTTTTTTAATAAAGAACCAGATCTTTTTGTAAATATTTTAGACTTTGCAGGTCATGTGACCTCTGTCACTGATATTTATAACTCTGCCATTGTGTTGTGAAAACATAGACAGTACATAAACAAATTAGTGTGGTTATATTCTAATAAAACTTTATTTGCAAAAACAGCAGGCCAGATTGGCTCGCTAGCAAGTGTGACTATCTGTTAGAATGCTATTAATTTTTTAAAAGTTATATATACACACACATACATATACAAATATTTATATAACATATTTATAACCTAAATGTGTATCAATAGGATTTTTGCATCCATAAGGTAGGATGCTGTGGAGCCGTTAGGAAGAATGAAGTGGATCTAGGTGTAAATTGTAGAAAGCGGTCCATAATATACTATGTGCAAAACACAAAAGCAGATTCTAAAACAATATACAGCGTGTCCCAAAAGTCTCCATACATAGGGAAAATGGGAAATTATGGCTAAATGTACCTTTATTTACAAAATATTCATTACAAACTTTTATAGTCATACAAAGGAAAAATTTTATAGTCATACAAAAAAAATCAGTGGCAACTTTTGGGACACGCTGTGTAATATGTAGGCATTTTTTCAATTCTGTGTAAGTAATTGTTATCTCCGAAGATGTAGGTTGGTGTGGTAGGTGACGACTTGCATTACTTTCATAATTAAAAAAATAAATCCATTGCTATTTGGATTCAGCTAAGAAGCCGTTCTTTTTTAATACTACAAATTTTTTTCACTTTATAAGTAGAATTACTAGGTTTTTATCTTGTTTTATTTTGTTGTAACCTTATTATGAAAGATTTCAAATTGTTTAACTTCTTAAATGATCATAGTTAGATTTTTTTAATTTTAAAAATTATATTTTTATAGGATTAGCTGATCTGGTAATCAGTAATAAAGTATTTTTATCTAAAAATGATAATTTATGATTTTTCTTCTCACTTTTTTTTCATAGAGAAAAGTTCACTAAAGCTGTGCCTTTTTTCCATCCTATAGGAGAGATGTCTTGGATGACCTTGTAACACTGCATAACTTTAGAAATCAATTCTTGCCAAATGCACTGAGAGAATTTTTTCGTCATATCCACGCCCCTGAAGAGCGTGGGGAGTATCTTGAAACTCTTATAACAAAGTTCTCGCATAGATTCTGTGCTTGTAATCCTGATTTAATGCGAGAACTTGGCCTTAGTCCTGGTAAGAATATGTGTAGTACATTATTTCCTCTCCCTGCCCCACCTCCAGGTAAAAACAGCAGTGTATGACATGTCTTTCTGACTGTGGGTAAAAATGTTCCCAGTAATTACAAATACTAATTTTACTGCTTATAGTAGGGACTACTTCTATGGAATACATCCTTTATGTGAGATTAGAAGTAATACTTTAGTTTGTCATAGTTATTTTATATATATAATAAATATACTGTTTTAGGAAGAAAGTTAGACTTAGCTACATAAATTCTTTACAATTACGCTTGTTTGAGTATTGAGTATTTTTACTAGTCTCATTGAAAACTTAGAATTCTTTTAAGGCTTTTAATAATCCATGACTTACATAGGTAAGACTATTTTTCTACTAAAATTTGTTTTTAACACAAGTTATTTTCATTGTGTGCATACGTATGCGTGTATTTGTGTGTGTGATACAGCCTGAGGCTCCTTCGCACTCCATATTTGTTTCTACAGCTCTCGTTACCTCTTCATATCAAACATTTTATTGCGCTTATCTTACTAAGCAGAGATTACAAAGCATTTACCTATCGTATGAAAATTGTTGAACATGTTTTATAAGACATAATGTTTAACTTAGCTTTCTTAAGACTGCAGGTTCTGAAATACAAGCACCATGGTAGTAAAGTATCATGACATTTGTTACTATTTTAATATTAAACAAGAAAAATTATCCTGAGCATATATAAAATTTTGTCACATGGTGCTGAGGTATAATAGTTTCCTCCCTAAAGATTTACTTTTGAAATTAATATATAAATTCCATGGACCTTTAAAACATATATCTCAAATGAGAATATTAATTTAATAATCTTTCGAGTTGTTTATATTGTTTTTTTCTTTTTCTTTTTCTTTTTTTTTTTTTTTTTGAGAAAGGTCTTGCTCTGTTCCTAGACTAGAGTGCAGTGGCGTCATCACAGCTCACTGCAAACTCCTGGGCTCAATATATCCTCTTGCCTCAGCCTCCTGAGTAGCTGGGACTGTAGGTGCCACCATGCCTGGTTAACATTTCTAGTTTTTGTAGAGATGGGGTCTCACTCTGCTCAGGCTAGTCTCAAACTCCTAGCCTCAAGCCATCCTCCCACCTTGGCCTCCCAGAGTGCTAGGATTACAGTCATAAGCTACTGTGGCCCAGCCTGTATTTTATTTTGTAGTACCAAGTTAATATGTTTTCCTTTCATTCAAGATGCTTACAAATTAAATTAGGTATTTGTCAAAAGCATTCTATGTAAATAAATATGATGCTTTTTTTATAATGGAGAGATAAATATGCTGACGATACCAATGTATTTTATGGATAGTTGAATAGAAATATCACATTTGAAAGGAAAGATGAAAATAAAGACAATTCTGAAATTTAAATCTAGAATGAATTTTTACTGTAATATAAAGCCATAAACTATTCAAAAGTTCTTTAGAATTGAAGAAAATGCCTGCTGAATTGGTGTTCAGTTAGGATGGTATCCGTCTCAGTTTTCCTGGGACTCGGGAGTTTCCCAGGATGCCAGACTTTCCATGCTAAGCTAGGAAAGGCCCAAAGAGGGATGAGTTGATCATCCTATGTTTAGTTATTAGCTAATCCTGATCTTTTGAAATTGTAAACATTTTTGCTTTATATGCCTTAGGAATCATATTTTTTAAACCAGCTAATAATTTGAAGTGTTTTTTTCCTTTCAGATGCTGTTTATGTACTGTGCTACTCTTTGATTCTACTTTCCATTGACCTCAGTAGCCCTCACGTGAAGAATAAAATGTCAAAAAGAGAATTTATTCGAAATACCCGTCGCGCTGCTCAAAATATTAGTGAAGATTTTGTAGGGCACCTTTATGACAACATCTACCTTATTGGCCATGTGGCTGCGTAAAAGCACAATTGCTAGGACTTCAACTTTTGACTTTACTAAAGCTACCCAAGGACTTACTTATCAAATATGGGGGTTACATCAGTGCTGGTCATTCTAGCCTGTGTGTACAATCAAGCTTGAGTGTACAACATATTTTTCTTTTGCTGTTTTCTTTTTTAGTAATTTTCTTGGGGAACTAAATAATTTTGCAGAATTTTTCCTTATTTTGCCTATCATGTTTTGCACAAAGCAGAGCCACTGTCTGACACAACTGTTAAGGAATGTTAAACTGACTTATACTCTAAGAGATGGTGTAATTTGTGCACTAGATTTGCCTGAAAAACTATCCATTTTCATTGTTTTTAAAAATACCGTGTAATGTGTACATATTTAACTAAAGAGATTTATAATCATAATTATTTTATTGTAATGGTTTTAACTAAAGTTTTTCCTTTTCTCTCAAACTGACTTCTGAAATTTATTTGATTCTGATCTGAGATTATTGTCTTCATAAAAGTTGGATCTGACTTCAGATAGAAACCAAGAATGTTGATTTGTTATATTACTATGCAAAACCATCACTAATTTTATAATATAAATATATCACTTGATTTTTCATTTTTAAAACTTCTGGGTTAGTTAAGTCTCAAGTCCATTAAGCCATTTAGGATTTTTAAAAAAGGTCAAAATTTAATATTTACACTCACAAGAACAAAATAAAACGTTATTGTCACTCTGGTAAATTTTTGCTTGCTTATATCTGATGTGATTAGTCAAACTTTCCCATTTTCCTAATATTAATGAGCTCTGTTCATAATTCATTGAGAAGGGGATATTGTGACTGATAGTCACACTCTTTATTCATCAAATAGTAAATATTTGTCAAGGGCCTTCCAAGCACTGTGCTAGGTACTGGACGTGGGCTCTTGTCGTCACAGATGATACATGCTTGGGTAATGAAAGGAAAAATACTACTTAATGGAAAGCAAATATATGAAGTATATCTTAATTAACAATTATTAATTAAAATATACAGCATTGGAATGATAGAGAGCCATGTATTTATATGATGAGTTAAAAGTTCACCTCTAAGTAAAAGCATAAGCTTTGGAATGTGACAGTATGTGATGGGTAGAGCTGCTATTAATAGTTTAGGGGAGGTCACTGGGGGGAGTAGAAACTCCTTACTAGAGGTGTGGAATCCTGGCTTCCTTCCAGATCTGACCCTAAGTCAACAGTGGTTGTTAATATTACAACTGGAATGATGTACTACAGAGTTTTCAAGGGCAAAACATAAGATACTCAAACAATTTTTGACTGTCAAGGGAACTTTTAGACTGATACTAAATAACTTCTAAGATTCTGAAACAAATATCTAAATAATTTTTACATGTGTGTAATTTTGAATTCCATGACAAAATAATTCCCTCTAATTTTTAGCTTTAAAACTAATTTATTAAATTTTAAAAGACCAAAGGGTGGTGAAAACATATTAACTGTTGATACTGTTTTCCAGTGATTGGCACCTTGCCCTCTCTGTCTACCTCCTTCAGTCTTTTCTTTGTTTTTTCCCAGACATCTCTCTCTCACCATCTGCTTCTCTCTGCCTCTCTTAGCTGACTGTCTCTTTTCCTTTTTCTTGCATCCTCGATTTTTGAAATTCTTTTCCTTTCTCCTGTTTTATTTTCTTCCTCGACCTGATAATAACTGTAGATCTCCAACATTTTCTTATGGAAATTTTCAAACATACAGAAAAGCTGAAATATTCTGTAGAGAATGCCTATATACTCACTACCTAGATTCTCCAACTAAAATTTTTACTGTTTTACTGTATTTTTAAATATCACATATTTATTCATCCCTTTATCTATCAATCAACCTATGTTATTATTTTGCTACAAGTCAAAATAAATTCCAGACATTAGTATACTTCCTTTGTAAAGACTTAAGCTTGCATATCATTAGTGCTCAGGGTTTTTTTAGATTTTTTTTTTCCTTTGAGGTAAAATTTACATTCAGTGAAACTCATAAATCTTATGCCTACTAATCAGTGAGTCTTCACAAGTGCAAATACCTGTGCAGACCAAACCCATATCCAAGTATACAACTGTGCACAGCCTATTTACAGTTAATGTTGTACCACTTCTCATAAAGCATAGAAACCTTATAACCGTATAGGCCCCTTTACCCTACCCACCATCCGTTATTTTATAACTTATATGTATTACATATAACATAAGTTATAAACTCTATAATATCATATTTTTCTTTGAACAGGAAAATAAATTAAGAAAAAATATTATTTTATATTTACCTGGATTATCATTCTGAGGCTCATATTCCTCAAAATCCAAGTTTCCTTATAGTATCATTCCTTTGAAACTGCAAGACTTCTTGTTTAGCTTCTATAGGTCAGGTCTGCTGGAAATTATCATAGTTGTATCCGAAAATATTTTTGTTTTGTTTTCCTTTCGGACAAATATTTTTGCTGAATATATGATTCTGGGTTAACATTCACCCCGTGCCCTTTGGGCATTTTAAAGATGCTGTTCCACTGTCTCCTTACCTCCACTGTTTCCAGTGAGAAGCCAGTAGAGTCCAAATTGTTTTTCCTTTGTATAATGTCACTTTCCTCTGAGTGCTTTATTTCCATCAAATATTTTTTTCAGCTTTATTTTCTCTTTCCTTTTGGGACTGCATTTGTGCATATGCTAGATATTTTGATGTTGTCTCACAGGTTTTTGAGGCTCTGTAAGATTTTTTTCAATCCTTTTCTCTCTTTTTTCCTTAATTAGATTTTTCTCTCTTGATCTGTATTCCAATTCACTGACTCTTCTGTAATAATTCTTCTTTTAAGCCAATTTGATGAACTTTTTCCTTTCAATTACTGTTTTTTAATTCTAGAAATTCCATTTATTTTTTATCATTTATATTCCTGTGCTGAGACTTCCTGTCTTTTCATCCATTACAAGCACGTATTTCCTTATGTCCTTGAGCATAGTTATAATAGCTGCTTTAAAATACTTGTCTGTGCATTTCAATATTCTAGATCATCTCAGTGTCAGTCTTTTCTTTTGAGAATGGGTTTTCCTGTTTCTTCATATGTTGGGTAATTAAGATTGTGTCCTCAACATGGTAAATAAAATGTTGTGAAAACCCTGAATTCTGATATGTTTCCACAAAGGCTTTTTTTAAAAGCAGGCAGTTAGCTTGGCTGAACTCCTAATTGCAAGCTTTGGTTCGCCTTGCAGTTGGTGGCAGGTCAGATTTCAGTTCAGTTCTTTAACCTGCCTGCCGTGCTTGAAATCTTTTCTGTAAACGTCAGTTTTAGGAGACTGGCCACAAGTATTTGGGGCTCTCTCTCTGGTTCTTTCTTTATCAGGATTTCCCGCTGAATTTTCCATCATTGCCCCAAACTCTGTCCTGTGGTTCTTCAAGCCAGTAAAACTCAATGGAAATCAAGCAGGGAGGAGGGGATGTGTGAAAACCTACCTAATGGGTACAATGAACACTATCTGAGTGATGGACACACTTTTAACCCTGACTCAAGCATTACAAAAGTGATCCATGTAACTGAAAACATTTGTACCCCTGTGATACCTTGAAATAGGAAAATAAAATTCAATTAAATGTTAAAATCTATAGGCTCCACATGATGCGGAGTGGGGACTACCCTCAGACTAAGAGCTATAAAAATAGGAAACTCACCCAATGATACTCTGTTCTTCCAAGTGTTCTGTCCTCTGTAGGGTCAGCCTGCTTTTGGTTGCTTTCCATTATTTTCAAATGGTTGATTTTTATATTTTGTCCAGAGTTTGTAGTTTTATCTGTTAGCAAGGGTTTGGTCTGAAAGAAGTACTTGGCCAACACTTGAAATGGAACCCTCTCCAGTAAGGTAGTATTCTTTTTTATTATATTAATACTACCTCCTGTGATACTGAGTAGGTGTTTGTTCCTGGTTAATTTTAAAACCAGGTGGTCAGTAGGAATTTTTACCATGTTCCATCTATGAAAAACCTTAGTAATAAACATTTACTAAATGTTTAGTAAATTAGCAATTCAGTGTTTCTCACTGAAACACTGGGGGCTCCTGCTGCCCTTGGGGGAAGGGTATTATTCACCATGTGAGACTGCGCCATGCAGGATAGCCTGGATTTTTGCCTACTAGATGCCTGTAGGATCGTCTGGTTATTACGACATGAAAATATGGTCCCCACGTATTTCCAAGTGCCTCCTGGGGAGACAAGTCACCTGAAGTTGAGAACTGTTGCATCTTCCTTCAGATTTAACAATTTTATCTTTCTAAAACATAAATCTCCTGATGACACTTACTCTATTTAAAGTGTTTCAGTGTTTCCCTTTGTCCTACGAAATAAGTATAGCCTCCTTAGCGTGATATAGAAGATCTTTCACAAAATGGCTTCACCTTATCTTTAAAGTTTCATCTCCTACAACATTCCTCAACTGTGGTCTGGTCTGTCTTTGCCTTTTACAGGCTCGCTTTCTTCTTCGGATACCCTTTTTTCCCCCTCTGGATCCAAAGTTCCCCTACTAATCGTCTAAGATCCACCTCAAATGTGATTTCTATGTCAAAGCTCTCAAAGACTACCTCCATCATACATACCACTAGTGTTCATTGCTTCTTCCTCTGTAAACCATAGCACTGGGTGCAGATCTTTGCTTTAATAATTATACTGTAATTTTCTACATGTCCAGCTCCTTCCCGAGGATTATTAGTACTTCCAGCCTGTTATGTTCTGTTGTAAGACCTGAGCTAGGGAAGTGGCAGATGGCTTGGAGAGGAGGAAAGCATGTTAAAACCCTGGAGATTGATAGGATTTGGTGATTTTGCAGAAAGGGTCTAGTTGTTCTGTTATCAAAGGTAGTTACCAGCAGAAGCCACCAGTGGAATGAAATGGAAAAGATAATGATTCCAGTTTTTGTAACTTGAAAGTGTTACTAGACCATTCATTGACTACAGTGAGAGAATAGGACTAGAGTTGGGGAAAAATGGGAACTGGATACGTAAGTTGGTGTTGGGTCATACTGGTTTGTAAAGCATGCAATATCAATAACATGGGAAAAGATAAATCCTCAAGGGAGTATGTTGCATATGAAGAATTAATCAGGAATCAGCATTTTAAGGCTAGGTAGAGAAAAGTCAGAAAAAGGGTTCGTCAAAACTGTAGAAAGATCAGAGAAGAAGGGTTCTCCAAAGAGCTAAGGAAGAATTTCAAGAGGGAAGCTGAACTTTACGTTTGCTGAAAACCAAGTAAGTAGTTTTTCCCAACTGTACTTGCCTTTTTGAGTCGACCTTTTCCACTTGGGACTGAATTCTTTGAGGCTAGAAAATCACAGCGCTGCTAATGGCTTTATACTGTCCCTAGATAAATACTCTCTTACCTGATATTGAATCCGAGCTCTGCTGAAATCCACAAAAGTGCTTATGGTTCACTGCAACTCAGGCCTGTCTAAGACCCTCTTTCTCCAGTAAGGGCTGTGCTGTTTCAAGCCTAGAACTTACCACACCAACTGGGCACTGCTAGTGAATCTTTCCTGTACACAGGCACCAGTTATGCTTTCTAAAATATAGGTCACAATTTGAAAGAGAAAGAAAGAAGAAGAGACAAGAAGGAAGAAAGAAAAAGGAAGGAAACGAAGGAAGGAGGAAAGCAGAACGAGAGGAAAGGAAAGGGGAAAAATGCTTAACAAATTTTACAACTCCCTCCGAATATGTCATCGGCAGCATTTTTCCCGAGTACATTCTGTTAAAACTAACACTCTGTTATCTTGATGAACCCTGTATTTTCACACTTCCATTCGTTTGCTTTGTTTTCTCTTCTGGCGTGCTATTAACTCTCCCCCGAATTTACCTTTTGAATGTTATTTGTCCTTCCAAGTTCTCTCAGACTCTTTCCCCTTCAGGACAACTTTCTCAATTTTTGCAGGTGGAAATTCTGTATTTCCCTCACTGCCTAACCCGTTAGCCGAGAGCACTTTCTCAATAAATCCAATTGAATTCTTTTAGCTCTGGTTCAGTTTGTGTATAAGCATACAGAAAGAGGCTTATAAGATACTATTTCCCCCTTAAAAAATATATCTAGACCTTTCAGATGTACACAATTTACAAATCGGAATATATTAGTTAGCTTTTTAAAAATATGAAGACAATTTCAGCCTATGTATTATTCTAGACATAAACTCATCCCTCTGGGACTTCTAATTTTAAATAAATGGATAAATCACTGCTACTTTAAGACTGTCTACCTTTTTTAAAAAAAAACTTTAATAAGAGTTTATCATTGATCTTGTTACTTCTCTTAGTCTTTTACATTTTTGACAATATTATGAATATGGTGCTCGATGACAGTAAGCTTACTGAGAAGTCTTAATATTTAAAATAACAGCCTGTTTATTCTAATTGAAATCTGTTTTCCTGTGTCTAAAGTGAACTTTTTCTTCTGTGTTACTATTAGTAATACAACTGTCTGTAGTTTCTTTTCAAGCATTCATAACTGAATATGTTGTCTTCTAGGAAGCCACCTTAAGAGAATAATCCAAAATAGGGAAAAGGCAGTATGCACATCCTTAATTGCGTCATTGTTTTTAAAGGAAAAAAAAAAAAAGATGAAAACACTGGCATTCTAACAAACAGCCAATGAATATTTGAGTACATACTGTGTACCAGACGCTATGCCAAGCACTGGTCAAGAAGACCAAAATACACCCGCATGATGTATTACTAGAAAGCAATGACGTTTATGGCTAACATGGGAAAATACCTATGATAAATATTTAAAACTATGTAAAATTGTACATATATGTATATTGTACATATGTATATGCACACACATTACAATTGCTATGTAAAATAAAGCAAAAGCCTATAAATAGAAGAGACTGGAATAAAACATAACAAAATACTATGGATAATGAATTTTTTTCTTATTTCCTCCTTAATCTTATTAAGGATCATACATTTTAGATAGAACACAACTCATCAAACTATTCAGAAAATAAAAATGAACACTATCCCTAATTTACCTAGGATGGTTTCCCCTCAGAATGTTTTCATGTATTTTTGTTCAATGTGTTTTATTTTTAAAAGACACTTGATCTGTTAAATCATATCTGGACACATGTTTTGTTTTCAAGCTTACAAAAGTGGATTGTTTTTTTGTCTTTTTTTTTTGTTTTTTTTTTTTTGTCTAATCAAATTAAACACCAACAAGAGAAAGATACCAAATCTTTATTGAGGAAATTTTTATTTGTTAGGGGGAAAAAAAGGCTTTATTCTTGGCACGGTTGGACAGGAAGGTTGGATTTAATTTAAAATGATTAATGAGATTTTGTCAGGCTCCTTGACTTTACCACCACTGCAGTTTGTCAGTGCAGCAACCTGGGAAGACCGGACGCCACTCTGTCGCCCAAAACCATTCTCCAGGGAAGAAATTAACTGGAAGGACTAGTGCCAGGTCCACATCAATGGCTTGTCTCTCCGGTATTGACAGCTTAAAAGTCTAAATCAGAAATATGTATGTTTGGGGGCACACATATTTAAGATATTGTTTTTAGTCCCTTTGCAAGTAGTTAATCACTTCTTAAATGTTTAAGTTGTTGATATTTTTCAAAGAAACTATTTGACAACAAAATCTTTACTTACGCCCGTCGCTCCTTTCTAATGTGTTTTAAAAATTAGACAAGAAATTTTTGGATCTCAGGTTACTTTCTGGTTTTGTTTTGTTTTGTTTTTCATTTAAAGAATTAAAGTAAGGCATTTTTTTAAAGTAAAATCATTTTTTACTTTTTGAAAATTTAAAAAAACAAACATGACTAATTTTATAATCAAGTTTTTAAATTAAGCTATAAGGTTGCAGTCTGACTCTTGTATTTTGCATTATTTAAAAAGAATCAATGACATGATTAACTAAAATCAAATTACTGGATAAGGCTAGTTATGAGGTGATAAATGCTATATGTACTTTTGCTTTGATATTCGCATTGTATTTGGTATCGTACAGATTACTGTATTCAGTATTTGTGTTTAACTCAGAGTTAATAAACAAGTGTACTAATACAATTTAAACACCAAATACCAATTCCAAAAACAATACCAATAACAAATTACTTCAGTAGTGGTGTTTATATACCAGCACACCTGTCACCCGTCACATTGCCCTGCAATGGGTTCCTTCCAAAGCCAATGTCATTTTCAATCCTGAGGCCATCAGATAGTTTATTATATTTGTAAAATTCTCAAAAAGCATATACCCTATTTTCAACGTGTGTGAATTTTAGTGTTATTGTGATTTCAGCGTGGCATCGCATATTTTTCCCTAGAAAATGGACTGAAAATCTGGTGTAGGCAATTGTGTTTATAAAGGAATGCATAGTTACTCATTTTATTTCCCTTGGGAGATTTTTGTTCTTACTGCATAAATTTATAAAAGTATGTATTTCTCTCTCTCTCTTAATTATTCTTGCAACTATGATACATAGTATTTCCCAGAATGCCACCCAAAAGATACTATGGCCATTGTCAATCATAAGCCAGATAAATGAAAAACTCTTGAATGAGACCAAGTTCAGATTGGACTAGGTGAAGTCCAACGGTGAAGCCCAGCGCTTTGTAACGGCTCTCCCAGAACGGCGTTTGCGACTGATGGGTTGGTGTTGGTTCTGGGTCTGGTCCTTAGCCTCAGAAATCTGGTTTTGTCCACATACCTCAAACACATGTATTTGTCATGACATGATTTTAAATCCAGAACTAAAGGAAATGTTACAGCCATAACTTACCGAACGTGATTAGTACCTCCTCTCTGCCAGCCTGCGGGAAGTAGGTTGATGGTCATGGAGTCTGGTGGGGGGGGAGGTTACCGAAGCAAATGATTCACATTTTCTATCTGCCTGAATAGCCAGATGCATCTCTCAATAGAGATGATCTTACACATTTAAAATTGGACAGCTAAAATCACTTCCTACCGGGTACTGCCAACATTCACATCTGTATTTCTTTTTATCTTATACTATTAAGTGTTTTGCCTTTGCCATCACCAGTTTCCCTTTTCTTTCACTCAGGATGTTTCTAACACTTTCCCTTATTTTTACATCAGTTTATTAAAGGCTTAATATAGCCAGTCACGTTAGAGGCAAGGACTGCTGTCCGAAAGCAATCTAATGCATTTTGTGTTTTTCTCACTGTTTAAGTGAAATCTCGTTGCTCACATATTCAAATTCTGCTACCCACAATCAAGTTCACAATAGCCCCCAAGTACCTATAATATGACAGTAAGTTTAGAGGACTACTGTACATTAGAATGACAATTTAAATATTAAAGATAGCCCGATTTGTACAAGGCAGGCATTTACTAGATGCTACAAAAGAGACAAAAATGAAGAAAACTATCCCTCCCCTCCACCGTCATCAAGGACTTCTATAATACTTCACTTATATCACTACAATGTTTCAGCGGTCTGGAGGGTGTGACTTCTGCAGGATCACATGACCTTTTACAGGGAACAAGAGAGACAGTGACTCCAAGTACCTTTTGTTTATAACTAACCTTCATGAACAGCAGGAGAAAATGTGTAAAAAGATATTTACAGGCTGGGTGCGGTGGCTCGTGCCCATAATCCCAGCGCCTGTCTGAGGTGGGAGGGCCACTTGTACCCAGGAGTTTTAGGCTGCTTGGGCCACTGCGCTCTAGCCTGGATGACAGAGGGAGACCTGGTCTCTAAAAATATTTTTTTTAAAAGATCTTTTAAAAAGCAACTAGTATTTTAGAAAGAGAAGAGTAAGCGATTAATACTGACTGCTGGGTGTGAACGGATGAATGTTATTTCAGTCGGTAATCGTGGCCGAGGGAATAGCATGATGAAAGGCATGGAAATAGAAGTGTTTAGGGGTCTTGAAATAAAGAATAATCTGCTGTCATTGAAGGGTAAGATGTGAGCAATGATTTAGTAGAAGAAAAACCTGGAAAATACAGCTTGGACAGAGAGTAAGATAACACAGAGAGTTGGCACTTTGATTTTGTAGGCAATTGGAGATTTTCAAGATGAAAGGTGTCATTTCTGATCTGTGTTTTAGAAATATCTTTCTAATGCCAATCTAAACTACAACATAGAAATGCAACAGAATGTAGTCTGAGGAAATCAGTGAAGAGGTTACTATAACTTTGCAAGTGAAATATGATGAAAATCTGACCTCTAGCACTGTCATGGAAAGTGGAAACGATAGAGAAAAGATTTGAGAGAAATGTTCAAAGTTAAACATTGTGGTGAACTACTGGCTGTTGGACATGAAAATGAAGTAGTTAAAAATTACTCGAAATACTTTGAAGAAGGTGTTGCCATTGTAGGTAGAGGGAACAAGCGAAGGGCAAGTTTGCTTGGGTTGGGAAGAAGGTGGTGATGAGCAGGAGGATATAAGCAGGAGAGAATGAGTTCACTTTGGGTCACTTAAAGTGCAGATTGGACAGTTATATGAAAGTGTTCAGCAGTTAGTTTGGAAATGTAATAGAGTGCTAAGATGGGTGATAAAAGCTAAGATAACATTTTAGGAAAATCCTCTGCATAGAAATGGTAGAAAAAACTGGAATAGACACGTATATTGACATTGTCATGAGTACTTAACACAGTGCATGGCAAATAGGATCTAAATAAGTGTTTGTCGAATAGACAAATTGATTTTGACAAGTGTTCTCAAATCAAACATCCAAAAATTCTCAAAAAAAATGTAATAACACAGCTTGGTTATAAAAGGGTACCATCCTGTCTCAGTTTAAAGAGGCTTTCCCAATAAAAATTTAAAACTTAATAACCAAGGTGCTCTCTGTTCAGAAAAATTTCCTCTTGTCAGTCCCTATCCTTGCCAGGATGAGAGGTGCTCTACTTACCAGACATTCTTTTTTCGTCCATAGACTGTATCTGACCCTATAATTGGAGTACTCAAAACTAAAATTATACTAAACTGAATTAAATCTTACACTGGTGACTAAGATGAATGCAAACTCAACCTCCCCCTTCCCTTCTACCCACCCCCTCTCCACCCACCCCAATATTTCTTAGAGTCCTCCGAAACTCAGGCTTGGTTGCTTTCACTGAGGTTTAGGGCTGCAGGGCATCTTCTGGGTTTTGTCTCATTGCCCTGACTCCTTCACCAGGGCGCTGTCTTCTAATACACTTATAACCACAAGCCCTGAAAGAACCAGAATGGTGCTGTTCTCTGCAGTCCTCACTGTCTTAGAATGAGCTATGTTCTTAGCAGAAATGGACGGAGGAACCACGTCCTCACAGGGTTTAGCTGTGGTCTTTGAGGCTCTTTTTACTCTCGTCCACTGAGTCTGCCTTTGGCCCTCGGCACCTGCGTTTCTCCTCAAACCCTTCTCTGCACGCAAAGCAGCCAGACATCTCTGGGTCACCGGCGTCACCGATTTCTCACACAGGCCCGGCCCACACCCACACTCAGGTTAGGACCACCCCGGTGCTCCTCAGTCTCTGCAGCCAGGCACCTGCCTCATAACTGGGGGGGCTGCAGAGTTTATGGTCTAAACCAGGACACTTTTGAGAGTGCTAAGTGCTAAACCAGATGGCACTTCAGGACAACAGGCATAAACCTGGGATGTATGGTCACCCTACCCATGACTAGAATACAATGTGATAAACGCAATAATAAAAGTTTAAACACTTTGCAGTAGAGACATTTTGAATGTAATTCACCAAAGGGTCAAAATTTGTTTCCAATCAAAAACATCTCTACATTATTTTCTAATTGGCATTGGTGATAAAAAAAAAAAAACCACCGTGTGAAGCTGGGAATATTTGCATCACACTGCCCAGCAGAGCCGTGGCTCAGAGAAAACACTTTTTCACCATCTTGGAAACGTGTTTTGTGTAACGCAGAATTCCTGCAGGGGAGTTCATTCTGCATTTAGGTCAGTACCATATGGAACCCAGTCTCAGAAATCTCTGAAAAAATTGTGGCGATATTTCATTGACAATAATGATAATAAAATCAAAATTACATGTAACATGTATCTTACTCTCCTACTATGCTCACTCTGCTAAGGGCTTTGTATGCAACTCATTTAGCCTTCACAAGCACAGGCTGAGGAGATAAACGTGACCTTATGCAGAGGTCACAGGCTAGTGAGTCCGGGATATACTGGCTACAGCAATCTCTCTCTTTCTCTCTTCCTGAGAGGGTCTGGATGAGAGTGTCCCAAAGCAGAGGAGCAGCAAATGCAAAGGCCATGAGGCGGAAACAATGTTAGTCCATGTACAAGAAAACGTCAACTCCACAAAAGAAAACTCCGTGTTATTCACTTCTCTATTCCTAGCACCTAAAAGAGCCACCAAAACATAATAAAGGTCAGTAAATACGTGAGGAAGGAAGGAAGGAAGGAGGGAGGGAGGGAGGGAGGGAGGAAGGGAGGGAGGGAGGGAGGGAAGGAGCATAGAGGGAAATGGGTTTGGAGGAGGCGGCAGGAGCCGTATCTTGCAGGGCCTGGTAGACAATGGTAAAAAAAATGTGAATTCTATTTCAAGTGCTATAGAAAATTATAGAAAGATTTTAAAAAGAGGAGGGATGCCATGTGATTGATGTTTTGAAACCAGCATGCTGACTGCCGTGCAGTGGGCAACAGGGGGATCGAGAGGGCAGCACGGAGTCCGGTCTGCGGGCTCCTGGGGCTGTCCAGGCAGAAGATCCCGCAGGCTCGGATGGGGTGGCAGCAGCGGAGACAGAAAGGACAGGACGGGGGTTTCCTAGAAGTTTGGCTTAAAAACTGGGCTACTGAGATGAGGCCCATTGGGAAGAAGTAAATTTAGAAATAAATCCAAGGGAGTTTAGCCATTAATCGAGATACATACAAAAACTAGTTAAGAACAGGGGAAACTGTTTATAATAAAATATTAAGTAAAAACCCTAAATAAAATGAATATAATTATTATAATTATAAAGAAAAAATATGTTTGTGTATTGAAAATTATGAGTAGAAAATATGGTTAAATGAAAACTTTGATTTATTGAGGATTTTATGGTTTTAAAAAATTGAATTTCACTCTGCTTGTTATACCATTGTTTGTAAAATAAGAAGTAAAATTCTCATAAAAAACAATATGTCTAGGAGAAAAGCCTAAAATGATTGTAATACAGACTAGAATTTCATTATAATAAATTTATTAAAGAGTTGACATATTTCATAATGGGATTATTTTTAAACCACTGATAGCTATATTCCCAGGTCCTGAAATTCAAAGCTGAATTATTGCCAGGTGGTGGGGGGTGGTATTTACTGATATTCAATTCTATTGCTGAAGACCTCAAGAGAAGGCCTAAAAATTTTCAAATAAATATCAGGGTAACTTAGGACCTACAATAGATGGCTTTTAGTGATGAGACTTACATGCTCTTTTTTCCTTTCTCTTTCTGCCTCTATTCTTTTTAATCTTAGCAACATTTGAAAACAAAATTACATGATGACCTTTTTACAGCAACATGGGCTCAGGCACTTCTACAACAGAAGATGAAGGCCACTTAGACAATAGCTGTAAAGAATCAAAAAGTTTATTTTTCCTTCTAACTTGTGGTGTGGGCTTTCCATTCTCTTAAATTTCACCCTGCATTGATATCAGGAAATTTCCGTGAAGGACTCGGTGATTAACCAAACGCCCTTCTCATGGCAGAGTTTACCCCACTTCTCATTCCGTGACCCAATGACAAGTGATTTATTTTCTCCTAAGTAAATGTCCTCATGTTGTCGGGGCTGTGAAAATTGTGATCTGTTGTATTATCAGTTAGAGTGGCAGTATTAAGAACAAGAAATAGTTCAACAGAAAAAAAGTTTTAAGCACAAAAAAATGAAGAGATGTTATGTTTAAAATGGCATTTAGTACAGTATTTAACATTCTTGGTCACAAAGCTATTGAAGTGGCTTGTATTTCAGCTGTATATCATGTTTCGTGTGATTAAAGCATTGTTTGTTTTTTATGTATTCTCTGCTACAATGTAACACATTGACACTGTATTTACTTATGTTGCAATATTTTGGACCACGGTATATTCAGCAGAAAGTTGATTGAAAACCCACTCAGGAAGAGAGTTGTATAGATATTGTATCACTTTTACTATATGCCTCAAAATGTGTGTGGGTTTAGTGTCTTTTCGTGGATAAGAAAAATACCTGGCCTTGAAATGTTTTCCACCTAAAAATTATAGACGAAGACCCTATACCTCACAAAGCAGATCCCATTTTCTGGTCTAAAGACTTTTTAAAAATGTTTCTGTGGCTGATTTACTAACAGCAGCTGTCATGCTGTGTCTGTAGTAACAGAGTGGTTTTTGTCCAACAGTGGATATTTCATGGTGTTCTCTCAGTGGGCTTTTTTTCCTTTGGGTCCTATTCATACCTTCTGATGAAGTTGTACAAAACTAGCCACACTTTATAGTAGCCCGGTAGACTTTAACTCTATTAACATAGCTGAAAGGTTGTACTCCAGGGTGAACCAAGCTAAAAGTCCATACTTAAATAAAAATTATGTCCAAAAGTGAAAGCAAACAAACAAAACCTCAAGAGAAGGAGACTCCATGAGCTCCCATTATAATTCATTTCATTACTTACAACCATAATTTCTTTAAAATTCTTCTTTTGTCTAACAAAGTCCCTGAGTGTCCTTAGGCTTCACTTTGAGGCTTTTTCTTGTTTTGCCATCAGTAGGAATGGATAACAGCTGGTTGCCATCTTCGGTTTAGGAGCACTTTATATACTTGAACCCCTTGAGTAGTTCCTTCTTTTGTTCAGACTACAGACAAAATCCTTTTACAATTAAAATCATGTTAGGCTGGGCACAGTAGCTCGCACCTGTAATCCTAGCACTCTGGCAGGCTAAGGCAGGAAGACCTCTTGAGCTCAGGAGTTCCAGACCAGGGAGGGCAATAGCGAGACCCCACCTGTACAAAAAATAAAAAAATTATCCAGGTGTGGTGGCATGTGCCTGTAGTCCCAGCTACTCGGGAGGCTGAGGCAGAAGGATCACTTGAGCCCAGGAGTTTGAGGTTGCTGTGAGCTATGATTATGCCACTGCCCTCTAGCCAAGGCAACAGAGTGAGACTTTGTCTCAAAAAAAAAAAAAATTCTATTAAGAATGAATTTTTCACTAATAATATCATACCACACCCTTAGCTTGCAACACTAAGATCTACAAATAAATTTTATACAAATGATTTCTACATGAAATAAATCATAGTTTATCTATCAGTAAAGTTACTAATTTCGCTGTGTAGGCCCCTGAGCTAAGCAGAGCAGGTATGAATTGATGCCTGCTTGTGTATTGAGAGGAAGACAGCTTCACACAAAATGTTTTCTCTTCACATCAAACAATTGTTTCCCTAAAATTCTGATAACTCCAAAACAACCACATCTACCAGAAAATGACCAACATTTCCAGTTTATGTACAAAATGTTTTTTTCTTGGCTCCTTTACAAATGTTATCAATACTCATGGCCACTTTTATAAATGTGCTATGATCCACGCATTTCAAATGTATTGAGAATTATGACAGCCAAAGGGAATATGTAAGGAGAAAGTTTTCAGCTATACATATTAAAGTGTTAACGTTCTACTAGTAATTATTTTCTTAGAAAAAGAACATGTAGACTTGGAGAGAGCATCTTCACATAGAGGAATATTTATGCCTGACATCTCACGTTTAGATGTGTAGAACACTCATCTGGAAACAAAGACTTTTGACTTCATACGGTAAGTAAGCACAGAAAAAATCTCAAACTCTATTATTTAAATGACTCTGCAAGTATTTTTACGTTGTGTATAAACCATTTTTGCAAAGCAGGAAAGGTTTTTTGTTTTAAATCTCTTTGGAATATGTGAAGATAAATAAAGGTCCAATTTCATCTGGGAAAGATATCACCGTTCTGTTCCAAAGAAGAGATCTGATTAAAGTAATTTCATTTCTTTAATATAAGTGTAAACTCTTACTTAAGCAGTCTCTAAAAACAAAATATATGTATGATTGCATGCATATATATATTGGTATATGGGTTTGACTACTTCTAAGTATGGATATTATTCTAAGACATTAGTGCTTTGGACACTAACCGCCAAATCTACAAATCAAAATGTGAGATCTAAAGGTATCTAAGTAAATTTGAATAAAATTGAACCAAGGCGTCGCAGGCCGGGTGCATAGCCAGACGTTCAGACCCTTAGGTAGATTTCTATAATCCACACATCTGGGGGCACAGAGAAATATACGGGGAGAAAAGAGGAAAATGTCTTCAGGTAAGCTTAGGGATCTTCTAGATTGGCCTCTGGGGAATGCGGCTGGCGTTCTCGCCCCCAGCAAGGAGTGCTTTGTAAAATTGAACACGAGATGCATTCTGACTGTTAGCTATTAACTGTAGTGCTCAAAAAGAGACATTGGTATCAAAGTATGGTGGAAATTTTCATAGAAAGCCACTATTCTTTTTTACCAACTTCTGCTCTACTTTACGCCTTCAGTTTTGTACACTTTGCCACCTAGTGGATAACCTGAAAACTACAGGATTTTTTTCCCCTTAACTTAATTTCCATACTCTTCAGAAAGAGTTCCCGCCTAACTCATCTACCTGGGGCAGGTATTTTGTTTGTTTTGTTCTTTGGTTCTCCTACAACCAAAAGAACAATCTGGTTCTCCTACAAGGGCCCGGAAGTTAGTAGATAGTCAATAAATAGTTGTTACATTAATGATGAACTCTTTCTTGTGGTAAGTGTTTAGAGACTATTTTTACGGGAAATGTCATTGAAAATAAAGTCACAATATGATGTTGGCAAAGAGTGTTTCCAAACTGAAATGAAAGTCCTGAGTTATTTAAAAAGTAAATAGTGAGGTCTATATTCTCCTGTTAGAGATGTATCTGCATAGCTTATTAGGAAGAGGCAATGTCATTATTGCTATATGTAGATAATCTAGATAATTTAATTGAAATATTTTTGAAAGCCTGCTCTGCTTTTGTCCCAACTAGCCCAAATAAAATGGACTCTACCCTAGAAAATGCCCTTTCTCCTTTGTCTAAAAACCATTACTAGCTTTATTCTTGCTTTGCCGTGATGTTTGCTATTCCCATTTTCTGATGCCCAAAATTATGAAGCCCTTATAACCCTCTTTTTAAAAAGAATACATATGCAAATGTATGAATACATATATATTTTTTCCTTTTTCAAAATAACATTTAATTCTTCCACTTCAATGAACTTAGGGTGTTAATGACTCAAACATATTTCTCCTGGCATAAAGATTGGTGATCAAAAACAAGAAGAATGATAATAGTTTTAAAATAGAGTATACCTCTCTAATATCTCTCTGATTTTTGAGACTTTCTTTTGAAAATAATATTTTAAAAAGATAAACAAATGACTACATTTTAGCACCTTAAAATTTAGGCTGGAAAACATTTATTAGGTAATCTACCTCAAATTTCTTTTGCAAGAGGATTATTTTCCATTCTAAAATCAGCAAAAAAAGTGTATACATAAAACAATATTTCAGTAGTTCATTAAAAGAACTTACTGTTTTTAAATAAAACTGATCTAAGACTGATAATATCCTAACACATTTTAATAGTATATTATTGACATATAAATCTTATTTTTATTAGCTGAAACTGTATATATGCATTATATTAATATTAAACTCATTTATGTTACATAGAATTAAAATTCCCCCCAGAGTCCATAGTTTTAAACAAATGTGTGTACACGTGTACACACATCCAAATATGTATTAAATCCAAAGCAAATAATGACTTAATTTTGACAGAGTTAATGAGAAATACAACCTTACATACACATAGCCTACAAAACAGCAAAAAATTTTTAGAATACTAGCTTGAAGAAGCCAGAAAATTTTAAGGATGAGAAAATATAAGTTATAAATTATTCACTCTTCAAAGGCTTTAAAAGTAGAAGTTACAATATAATTCCTTTCTAAAGTAATTTTTACCCTCTGGGAGAAAAAAGTGCTTGAAATAACATTTTTATAAGTTCAATCTTTTCTTACATATCTTTGTGATTGAGTATAATATTAATATGCACGTATAAAATAGCATACACAAAAACCAAAGTTTAGAATAACATTTGAATTATGTTCTAGTGTGTACGAAATAATTTGTTTTCTCAATTATATTCTTGGGTCAAGGTCTAAAGCATTTATTTGAACCAGCTATATGTGTCATTATCATAAGGGTCTCGGGAGGCAATAGTCATGTACTGTTACTCCAGCCTTCACAAAGGCAATGGAAGGCAGAGCCCTGCACTGTAACAGCACAGAACAGTCACAGTTTCAGTTCCTGTTACATTGACAAGACTCCTGCAGGTAAGAGGTTAAAACATTCCTTTATTATTATAAGGTTAGTGACCATTTTAATGGAATAAAAGGATTATTCCTGCTGCATTGGGGATAGGAAGTTTGGGATGTGGATGTGTGAAGTAGGTATCTTTTCCCTCCTCTGCTTGTGTTGTTTAGAAGCTCTCTTTGATTGGAATAAAGCTAGCTCTATAATTCCAATATTATTATTCACTATAAAATCTATTGAGAACATACATGATGTAGAGAGCCTGACCAAAAAGCTCAATATGCATATTTTTTTTTTTTTGAAAATCAAAAGAAGGTAGGTGGATGATTTTCACAGGCTAAGAGGTTTTTGCCTTTTAACATCAATAATACTGCTTATGTTTGCTCTATCATTGCAACTAAACAAGTAAATAAACTGCCAACCCCCTCCAAAGCACATTTAACTTACCTCACAGTAATAACATATATCATTTTTAAAAATAAATAAGAGTTTCAAAATTAAGTTTTCCTACCTAACATGCATGACTTAAGTGGAAAATATAGTGAAGTTCACCCAAATATTCACACGTGTAAATTTTGAAATAAGTTATCATCTCTAAATTTGCCAAAAGACTTTTAAATAGCTAATTCCTTCAGATTTTATATTTCAATATAATTTGCTATGTAAGCAAAAGCTCTCTCATTTTGGGGAAGCTTTTAAAAGAAAAACTAAATCATGGTAAGTGATAGTACCCTTTTCCATTTTGCTATAAAATACATGCATCACAAGGGAATTATGTCTCATAAAAATGCAACATTTATAAATGACAATTTCATATGGTCAGATATGAGATGTATGCAAGTTATGTTTTACCAGGAAGATTATATAACATTTTTGTCTTGACTTATAATGATTTCTTGCAAATATGCATTTATTACTTTCCAATTCATGCCTGGGAATTAAGAAGAAAAAGTTATTTAACCCAAAGAGCTGTTCTTTCTTGATTTAACTGGGGTGAATTCTGGGATGATAGAGAGGAATGTATTATGATAATTTCTAAAATATAACCGTTTTTACTGCTTTGTGTATGCTGCCAGGGAGTTAAAAACATTTTGTTTCAAAATAACTGTATGTTTAAAAGCCAAATATACACTATTTGCTGTCATGGTGTTATAATTTGATAGGGAAACAATATTTTTATTTGCAAAGCAAAATTTTAAACCAAATGTCATCAATTGTATAAACAACTAGGAGAACTAAATTTCATTAAATTGGAAATGTAATTTCTTCATTGTAACTGCTTTAATAAAAATTATGTGGCGTTTTGTTTATGGTTTTCTTAAATGTGATGTGTGTCCTTTTACAAAGTCCCTTAGTTCTTCCTTTCACGTCAACGGTGTCCTGGCACGTGACTAGCACAAACCATACCTGATCTCTTTCAGTATCTGAGCTTATAGCGCCGGAGACTCGAAACAGAACGAAAATCACTTCAAGCCACACATCTGAAGTAATATTTATAAATAAGGGAGGGTTGTCCCCTTTTGAGCTTCGTTGGACCCATGGTCCAGCTATGTTCTCATGAGCATCTTCTGTGCCTTCCCCAGAAAGCAGCAAACTCTGCAGCTTTAGGGTGTTCCGACCACGGGGGAGGGGGCGTGGGGGTGGTGTCTTCTGCAGCTCCCTCTCGCGTCCGATCCCTCTCCGCAGGTGTGTGCGGAGGGGGGTGGGGGGGCGTAGGGAGGAGGGGGCGATATAAGCAGGCCACGTGAAGAAGTAGGGAACCGACTAAATTCTTCCGAGGTTCCAGAACCTTCTCTCTGGGAAGCACTTGAGGCCCTGCGAGCACATCCTGGTTCTGGCTGCCGGCCCGGAGCCCGGGTTTGCTTCCCGCCTCTCCGCGGGGCGCCAGGTGGGCTGGGGACTGAACTCTGGGGCGGAGGACAGCCCTGTGCGCCCCTTTCTGCTTCGCCACCGCCACCGTGTCCGCGGCGCCCTCTGGTTCAAAGGCGACCAGGAACTCGGGCTGGGGAGGAAAAATTCGATGACAAACTTGGAAGAGACGTCCAAGACGGACCGGGGGGCCCGTCCTCCATTCTCCAAGGAAACCCTTCCGCACCGCGGTGCCGGGCGGGCTGCGTTCTTTGCCGTCCTTCCTGGTGGTGGTTTCGTTTGGAGACGGTTAGGAAGCGGATCTGAACCGCTGGGCGGAGAAGCGAACGGGGAAGGAGGCTGGGAGAGTCGAGTCAGCGTCCTCCCCACCTTCGAGGTCCCGCCGCGGGGACCGCCTGGGGCCACATGCCGCCGAGGTCCCGGCCGCGGTGGCGTTTTGCTTCGCAGCGGTGGTGACGCCGCCGCCAGCTTCGGAGACGCCGCTGCTGAGACCTGCGCGTGGCGAGGGGGAGCTTCAGGGTCTCGTTGCCTTTTTTAAGGTACATCTGTCACCGGTGGCCAGGCTCTCTCCTGCACGGGGCCCGCAGTTTGGCCGCTTGCCTGGCGCTGGGGCCGCGGCCACAGCCACTGCCGGGTTCTGGAGGAGGTCACATCTTAAAACAAGTGATCGCGGATAATTTTTCCCGGAGGCAAACGGCCCCTTCCCACGCCCCACGGTCAAAGCAATTCCCGCTGAACTCCAGGGCTGGCCGCTCCCACCGTCCGCTAGCGGGGCCTGGGCGCGGCGGGGGCCTCGCAGCCCCGGCACCGGAGCTCTGCCGCGGCCGCGCGCATCCCCGCGGCCGGATAAAAGTGGACATGCTTTCGGTTAACCGAGAGGTTGGAAATGGAATCCGGTGAAGCAGGGAAAGCCGAAATCCCGAGGCCTGCCGCTGCAGAGCACCAGGTGGACAGACTGGGGGAAAGTGGTGCGAGTCGGAGGGTCCGTCCTCCGGGCCGAGCAGTCCTGCGTCAACTGTGGCGTCGCTCCCAGGACAGTCTGGCAACCCAGGTTTATGGCCGGCTTGTGTCACAAACGCGTGAGTCGCTGTTGGCCCGGACAGTGGGTGCGGAGCGCTCCTCTTCGGCTCGCCCTGGGCTCGTCGGCCACGGGCAGGTTAACTGCAGGGGCCACCGGGTCACAGGGTGCACCAGCGCAGACCGTTGGCCAGAACCTGCGCGTCCGCGTCTCCCCGACAGCTGCGATTGCGCGCTGGCGCTGGTAACAGACGCGCACCGGGCGCTAGGGGGGAGGCTCTGGCCACCAAGCGCGTTGGGGCCTGATTATTTTCCTTCATTCAGAGAAGGCAGGAGCGCATCATCCGATCTGATTTTGTGCGTGGGGAAACCTGAGCGCACCGAGGTTAAAGTGACATGCACAAGGTCACACAAAGCTCTGGTGAAACTGTTTGATCTTAAGGCTCTCACTGTCTGGCCCGCTTCATAATCCTGCCTCGAAAACGCATTCTGTTTTAGAGAGATCAGGAGCTGAGAGTGTCCCTAAAGAACGACTCACTATTCGCTGTCATTGCAATTTGTCAGTATAATTTTCAATATGATCATGTCCAGTCACAGCCCCAGGAATGTACTTCAGATCTCCTTTCCCATCCTTCCTCACAAATCCAGATAAGAGGACTCAGCGGCGGCCAGATACCAGGGTTTCAGACACCCAGGTGCTCCAGCCGCTGGCCGTTGGGTTCCCCCACCGCTCAAGTCAGGAAAAGGAATTCCGCGCCGCCCGGAGGACCCGGGGCCAGGCGAGGCGCGGGGTTAGAGAAACGGGTGGGCAGGCGCTCTGCGTTCACCGTTCACCGTCTCCCGAGCTATTAGCGAAGGGACTGGGTTTTGTACAACAGACTCTCCCCTCAGGCGTTCAGGGCTTGGTGTGATTGTGATTATTTCTCACTATTCACATTAATTATTTTAGGACAACACACACACACACACCCCTCCACCTCCACACTTCCAGTCAATGGGAACTCAGAGCCATTTCAGATTGTGTGTGTGTGTGTGTGTGTGTGTGTGTGTGTGTGTTTTGAAATCTGGGTTGGAAAGTTGGAAGCCCCCTTACCATTTATTTCTAAAGTGAAAAGGCCCTGAAGTGATCTCTTCCATCTATGCTCATTAAATTCCCAATCTCTCTCTCTCTCTCTTTGTAAAAAAAGAGAGGAACCCCCAACCTTCAACTGTCAACTGTTTTCCAAACACCAGATTAATGTTCCCCAGGACTCGGTAGTAATGTGACCTCTCTGTTTTCAGATGTGTTTTCCAACATGTAATCGTTTGTTTGTTATGTCTCTCGGAATGAAATAAAGAAAGCTGGGGGAGGGGTGTGCGTTGCCAGAGGAGGAAAAAAGTGGATGTGGAGGCTGTTTTTGTTCCTTCTCCAAAACGCTCAAAGCATTTTATTTTTTATTTTCAAGAAGATAATCCCCAAGAGAAAGAAGATCTGTACAATACTGGTCCTGAAAAGAAATCCAGTGAGCAATTATTTAAATATAATCATTCCTCAAAATAAAAATCTAATAAATGGATTTTTAAAAAAATCTATCCCAGGAGAGAGACTTCTAGGGTGCTGATCAATGCTCTTTATCCTGATATAAGTAGTTAAATGAGAAGTATTCTTTTTATAATTTATCAAGCTTTTCACTTATGACTTATGAAAATTTAGGACTCACACTTAAATTAACAAGTTTTTAAAATCCACGAAATAGGAAACCTCCAATGTTTGTATATCACTGTCTTCTAAAAGTTATTCCTAATACATTTTCAAACACATGTTATTAAATCATGTTAAGAAATTTGCCAATAACTTCTTCTCTGAGTAATAGGTTCTGAATGAAATTGAAAACATTATACTTGAATTAGTTATTCGGAAACCAGAGTAAATATTATTTACTGTTTCTAGTATAGTATACTGTTATATAGTATAGTATACTATACTATGGTATACTGTACTGTACTGTTATATAGTATACTGTACTATAGTATGCTACACTGTTTCTAGTATAGCAAAATGTCACATATGCAATGAGACTTTAGAGTTTATTTTAAGAAATACCCAAAGAAACTCAATAGGTATTGGGTTAAAAACAAAAACTTTATGTCTTATAAAAGTAGTTGTTTGAGACTAATTCCTATTAGAAAATGTTTTATTTCAAACAAGAATTTTAAAAAACCGTCCTCAAACGTGAATTTCTGCTACCAGAACGATGCCAGTTTTAAACATTTTTTCCTCCATAAAGTATTATTAGGCTGCTTTCATGATTAGTGACTAAGCATTTCACCAAGAAACCAAAGACGAAATTGTTCCCCTCATTTAATCAACAGCGTTTATTGCTGGCATCAGCCTCACTAAGGACCTGCCCAGGGTCCTCCTGAATCCTTCCTTTGTCCTCTCTCTTGTCACCCCCTTCCGACGCACCCGGCATTTTTCCTACTCCCTTCTTCTTAGAATCACCGTGATTCCCACTCCAGGAAATTATTTCCTGAGGAATCGCGTTATTATTGGCCCACCCCCCTCCCTCCCACTCACCGACCCTTTGTCGCCGGGAAGGGTCGCTGAGCCCGCGCGGCCCACACGGAGGCTTCGCGGCCGCTCTCCTTTACAGGCCCTTCCGCGGTTTTATGATTGGTGGCTGTGGTTGGAATGTTTATAGATAATAAACAACTAATCCATTTCTTGCCTAATGAATCGCCCCACCCGCGTACCAGTTTAACGCCCGTAACTAGCTCCGGGATCAATCCGAGCCGGCGGCTGGGGGGTCCAAGGGTGGCGGGGGGGGGGGGGGCGAAACCACCCAACTTCACTGCCCTTTAAAATCAGAGCCAGGGAGCTCAAGGCCCCAGACACGTATTTCCCATTTCCCGGTTCCTCTCCGCGCCCCACCCTCCACTCGGGCTCTGCCCGCGGGGGGAAGGCGTGAATTCCAAACGCGCTTTTCTTGGCGTCGGAAACTGTGAGCGGGCGCGCTACTGGGACCCGGTGCCATCCTGGTGACAGGCTGAGGCCGGAGCCTGCAGCAGCTCCTAAACTGGCCCAGCCAGCCTCGGCAGGCTCCGCAGCCCACACCCGGGGCAGTTCGCGGCCCCCGCTCTGAGAGAGCTTCTGCGCCCAAGGTCAAAGCGGCCGGGGTCGGCCCGGCGCTCGCGCCCCGACGGCTGCGAAGGAAGAGCCCCCGCCTCGCGGGAAGGGCGGGGAGGTGGTGGGAGCGTGCACCGAGTTCACACTTCGGACTCCAGTCTGAAATAAGGAACAGTGTATGTTCAGACTCCCAAGAGACCCGGAAGACGCGGAGCATCTGCCGACAGCATTCCAAGAAGAGAAGAAACCAACCCAGGGAGAGACCCTTTCCTACGCGTGGTGGCAGCTGCACGTGCCCCCCTGGGGGCCGGGGCGCGGAGGCCGCGGGCACAATGCCGGAGGCTCCTGCCGGCGTCCCCTGGACCGCGGGCGTCCCCTGTCTAGTCTCTGAGCCTCGGAGAGAGTTGGTGCTCGCCCTGGGGCCTTCCCTTTTTGTGAGGACCCAGAGGAGGAAGCCTGATGGGAGTCGAAACCAGGAGGTCCCAGCTGAACAATTCACTCACTAGAGCCATTTTCAAAACCCACGTAACAGTACGGAGAGGCTTCCTTTACTTACACTGTAGTTGGAAAGTTCCGCAGTCTTGGGTTTCTAAATTTAATCTTAGGAAGATAATGTTTGCACCACCTTCCAACTGAGCCCCTTGCTCCTGGATCTCTCCTCTCCAGGAGCCTAAAGAAGGATAGTTACAAGCACTTTCTACGCCCCCCACCCCCACCTGCCACTGATTTTGCTTCCCGTTATTATAAAGAGAAGGTGGAGATGTCGTGGAGTCAGTACTTATTTTCCCAGGTGGCCAGTTCTTCCCCAGACTGTGGGTAAAGAGTATTGCAATCCCGGTCCCTTCCTTCTCTCACGAACCTTGGTTAGGAAATCACATTTTTCATGGGGCTGGGGTGGGAGTGGGGAGGGTCCTACTGTTCTATCATTCAATTCCCAGATATTTACTTAATGTCTACTGTTTTAGGCATTGAGGACCCAACAGTTTAAACACACACACACACACACACACACACACACGCCCCTTTTCTAGAGCTTCTATCCTAGAGGGGAAGATCAGGCTGATACAGGCACTGAGAGGGTGTGATTTTTAAATAGAAGCATAAGGCACAGTCCCAGCCACCTGGCTGAAACCTCTACCTCCTTGTCACCTAAGATCCTTCTTCATCACGTGCAGTTTAAATCACACAGCCTTTCCACAATGTAATTCACTCACTTAATATCAGATAATGTCCTCCCCCCCTGTGGGGAGTAGGGAGAAGGGGACCCCAGGCCACCGGACACTCTCAACTAGTGTTGGTCATTGTTCAACCCACGCAGTGAATAATTGAATATTTAGTGTCATCCAAGGGACTTGGCTCCGCAGATCTTCAGTGATGGCACCAAGCCAACTTCGAGACAGAAAGCAGGCTGTGTCGCGGACGGTGTGCCACTCCATCAGCACTCAGTGTGGGTCCTGTCCTACCTGGGATCTCATTCCCTTCCCCTGGGGGAAGGAGGAGTCGCCTGGGGAGGAATTAGCAGCTCCTGAATAGCAGCCAAACTGGCTGGGTTTCCCTGGGACTTGACTGGTTTTCCTGGAAGATTTTCCAGCCTCTCCCGCCTTTCTCTACTGGCGTTCTGCTCCTCAGTGGGAAGGGAAGTTGCCCCTTGCACCGCAGGGCACGAAGGCGCTCAAGGCCCAGCAGTTGGGCCGCCGCCGCCTTCCCTGCTCTGGGCACAAACCTACACATGCAACTGGCCCTGATGAAGAAGAGAATTTAAAATGATTGGCAAAAAAAAAAAAAAGAAAGAAACTCGAATAAAAACAAACGTAAAATGGCCACCGCCAGCTGTTCGACTGTTTTCTCTGACTTTGTTGTTTGATTTGAACCTGCCTCATCAAAAAATAAAAATAAGAACACAAAACTTCGGTTCTTCAGCACGAAGAGAGAGAGAGAGACACACACACACACACACAGAGAGAAACAGAAAGAGACAGAGAGACACAGAGAGAGAGAGACCGGATTGCTTAATGAAAGAAAGAAGAAAGTAATTTCCAATTTGCATAAACAGTTTTAGAACCAGGAACCGAGAACGCGCAGGAAAACGCCACCTCTCTGTCCCTGGGTCCCTTCTCAGACGCGCGGGAGCTGGAAGCCCAGGGCAGGGGAGTCTACGCGGACGCCCGCTGCAGTTAGGGAAACCAGACTGCAGGACACGTCAAGTGGCGGGGAGCTGGGCTTAATTTTATTTGATCATCACAGAAACGCATAACTCAGCCAGGCATGGATGTCTGCACCCTAGGAGGCGCTGAGAATTTTAGAAAGGCGTTTGCACCTCGGAGTGGCTTCTTATGGAGGTGACCGACAGAAGAGCAACCGCTTACCTGCGGGAAGGTGCAGCTGTTCTCCGTGTGTAGACCGTGTTGCTGGCGGTAGACGCGGTGTGAGCGCGAACACACGCACAGTCCGGGGACTTGTGGAGCCGTGGGTGCGCTGGTGGGGTCACTTCCCTGCTGAATGCTGGGGACCGGGAGCGCTCTTCTTCAGTGGCATCCTGGATGCCTCCCTCAACGGTCTGAGACTGTTCTGGAATCACAGCCTGCAAAAAAGGGGAAAATGCATATGAAAGCACTTTGTCACTTGTAAGGGATTGGATGGCAACATTACTATGCACATCTGAAAATTTCATATATAAATGAAGGGACAATTTGTAAGAAAGTACTAGATAGAGTTCTGGTTTTCTTTCATCAAGGGTCTCTGTCTCTTCTTTAGATCCCACTCAAAGCTGAAGTTGACATTTACTGAAACTTTGCTTATAAAATGCATAGTCTTGTTGCTTTCCTTTTCCTTTGTAAAGTGAAGCTGCCAGCAAACTTGGCTTCGGAATTAACCAAGGATCACCCTCCATTCAGAAGCACAAAATTACTGTGTGCACAGCGGTATGCTCAAAGGAAACTTCCTCCAGTGCAGGCCTGGAGATGTGGAACAACAATTTGCACAGAGTGAGTCACAGTTATGACTCAATCTTACTTGTCACTTTAATATGATGTAAAAACTGGCCCCTGTAGGCTTTTTTCCCCTTCATTTAAAAAAATGTGGAAGTTAAATAAATGCCCTGCCCCTATCTTGTTGTAGGGAGAGTATAATTAGGGAAATTATGGTATTACATTTTACTTTAGTATCCTAGATGACCATTATCAGTAATTTTCTATGCAAAAATAGAGGCACTAAATATCAATATGTATAACACATTTTGTGCAGAGATTTGAGAATTTTCCTGCTTGAATTTGGGCAAGAATGGAATGTCTTATATATGTTAGCCATTATTAGTAGTATTGGTGACAACAGAATATTTTTAGATTAAAATTCAGTTAAAACAAAAATATAGTTGATATGATTAGAAGAATAAAGTACTCACATCAGAAAAAGAAAAATCTATGTTGATCTGGAAGTGGAAGCTCTGCTGACCAAGGGGAGGGCCAGATGAGGGGTGCCCCCTCCCTGTTACTAGGCATCACCCCCACCCCCAGAGCCCAGGAGCCTACACTGTCAGAGCCTGGGTCTCCTATCACTGCTCTGTACTGCTGGGGTTGTGTTCCTTCTCTTCCACATTCTTCCACTGCACTCCCCAGCCCCAGAGTACCTTTCAATTCCCTGAAGTGGTGACCTAGGGAACATTTCTTTGTCCTCTCCCCGCAACCAAAACTTACTAGGTTTTCTCCAGGTCCTGCAAGGTCCCAAGAGCTAATGGATAAACTTATGGATATGGAGGTGCTAATGGATGGTTTAATGTGTTCTCTAGTCTAACTTATTATAACTGTCCTAAAACTGATGTTTTCAATGCCTTTAAAAAAGATGGAACTAGAAGTGGAAATTTTAGGCTGCTTTGCCACCAGGGGAGGTAACTGGAGGAGGTTATAAAGGACCTTTTAGCTATAATAATATCTTGTCTATTTATGGCTGAACTGGCCAGAAGCCATCTCTAAGAGTGAGTGAATCCACTTATCCTCGAAATTAGGAGTGAAATCATTTCATCAAATGGAATTTTACCTGGAAGTCCAATACATGAAACTAATTGAAAAGAACTGGCCTGGTTGAAAGGAGATTGACAGGCCTATAACCTTGAAAACTAGGCTAGTAGTCACCCATCAACCCCTTCTCTCTCACTTGTTCTCCTGGGAGTATGGTTTGAAAATTATTATTTTGCAGGAGGCCATTGTGAAAGATGCAGACATCTTTGTAGAGACAAGGAGCAACTAGTTGAAGGTAGAGAGAAATTACATAATTAGAAGCATCATCAGTGACCATGATGAAAACAATCATATATATATAGAAGTAATATATGTCATATTCATAGAGTCATAAATATGTTTACAAACAATGATTATTAGAAAGAGTTCACTTTTATATCTTTCTCGAACCAAGGGTCTAGTCGCCATCTGTGTTGTCACCATCTGTGTTGAGGAATGTACATGAGAAAGTCACAATTCGAGTTCTGGGAAGAGAGCCACCGGAATGAGATGCCGTGAAAGTCGGGGGATGTTCTTCCCTGTTATCCGCATCTGAAACAGGTCAGGCTGCGCCCGTGACAGCTGCAGAAACAATTGGGGACCGTATTCATAAAATGAAAGGCAAAATGCCAGATGGCAACCGACCGAAGGAATTAAGGATGGCGAGGATTACAAAATGCTGGCAAAACAGATCAAATCCTTTGGAGAATAAACGTGGCTATGTATTTGTTAAAATGTAGAAATCAGATTTTTTCCTCAGACTTGCAATCAATAGAGTATAAAATAAAAAAAATAAGTGGTTGCTAACTAGGAAGTTTATAAAGAGAAACGATTTTCTTAGTTGCAAATTTGATGGGCTGTGCAGGCTGCTCTGTCATTTTTCTTGTCTCTCGTCATAATCTCTATGTAATCCAGAAGCAGCCAGTAAAAGAAGAGAATCTCTGCTTCTTTAATTGCTTCCTGTAAATTTGACAGCTACTACCTCAGTCTCATTGGCTAGTCTACTTCTAAATAAGCCACTCTTTCAAAGACAGCATAATTATTTGCGCACTTACTTCCCTAGCTATATATCATGCCTATCAAAGCTAAGTGCTTCCAACCTACCTTAGCAGTGTCTTAGCATCTCATTTGAGCAATGTGTTTAACTGTTAAATGTTACTTAATTTCTATGTTGGTAAGTATTCAAACCATTTATGGCAATATGTACCCCAAATCTGAAACAAAACCCAAAACAAAATTTATCCAAATTAACGATAAACAATAAACTCAATCTTTATGATGAATCAAGATTATTGATTTCTACTTAATCTCACGCATACTTGACTATTTTGTAGTTAACAGATTTTATATTTATGACATTCTTCTGGGTGAAAGGCCTATAGGAAAAAGAGTAAATTTATGAAATATTTTTGTATGTGTTTAACTGGGAAGGAAATAATCATCAAGAAAAATAACATAAACTGGAACTATTTTACAATCCTGGTGATTTAATGAGGTAGTAAAATTCAAAGCCTAAAGTACTAGCATTTTCCATAGAGTTCCGAGAAAAAAAAACTTTCAAGTTTTTAAAAGTATGTGATGGTATAGATAAAAGTGATGGTATAGATAAAAATAATCTAAGTTAATTTTTTAAATAGAATTTTATACCTTTTTCCAAGAAATTTGTGTCTTTGTAACTAATATTTAAACCCTGGGCATTGATTTAAATACAAGATAAATCAGAAATATTCTAATTCAAAGGACATACATGAGATATACATTAAGATTCTTTTCTGTATGGGAATATCTGGCACCTACCCAGTTAGTTTGATCGATTAAAAGCAGCCAATTTGATGGTTAAGGGCTCTTTTAACTAATGGATTTCGGGAGATTCTAACTTATCTGGTCTGGCTTTCTATTGACCAAATAAACCATTTGATTCCAAACATCTGCGTTATCATATACTATATAACACTTAAGATTAGTACTATTAGGTACAATGTTTGACTCTGCATGAAACTTACTTTGCTTCCAACGCTTGACGCTTAGCTATTATTTTATTTCTTTATATAAAAAATCATGTTGGGGTCTTACTATTTGACGGTTTAGTATACATGTTGAAGATAATTATAAGAAACTGTAGGGTATTTAGGAAGCAGTAACAAGGTGGGTGGGCTGTCGTGTCATTCTCATATGTGCAATGTGAAATGGAGATGGATGTAATTATGAAAAAAATTTCAATGCAAACACACCTTCAGGGAACTTGGAATGCTGCAGGAATGGGAAATTTCTAAAATGAAACATATTTGTACATTATAAATCAGTGATTTTGTTAATCATTGTATCAGCATATGTATCAGGACCAAAGGAAATATGGTAATGTGTGCTTATATCTGGAACATATTAAACGATCACAGTAAAACAATGCACATCTGCATATGTGATTAGTCATGCTTTAATTTTCCTTTAAGGGGTGTGTATGGGGAGGAAGCATTTGAAAAAAACCTGCTGCTTACTTTCTTAGCCTTCTTAATTGAGGAGGAAGGTGGTGGAGATTTAGCGTTATTATTAAATAGTCTATCCCAAATTTCAAAGAAAGACCTGCACAGTCAAGGAATATTTGTATGACAGACACTTCTATAAAGAAGCCAAGGCACCTAGTCTCCATAAATGGGAGGATAATATGTAAGTACATAAAATATTAAATATCTACAGAAGAGATAAATAGATACGTATTTGTTTGGTACAAAGTGCCAAACACATTAGAAGGTGGTAACTTTTATTTGCTTCTAATGAAGTATCTCTGGAAAGATAAACAAGAAGCTGACAATATCGGTTGCTTCCAGGAAGGAATAATTCAAGGACAGGGTTTGGAGGGAGACAGTTTTCTGTATACGCTTTTGTACATCTTGAATTCTGAACACTGAGACTGTATTATAAAATTATTCTAAAACTAGCAAAATAAAGCAAAATAATTACGTACTTGATTGGTTTCCAAAATAATGGTTCAAATGGACATCATTTACCTTGGAATTCTGTGTGAACCTTAATGAAGAAACAGTAATCTGGAAAGAATATTAAAAGATGGATAATATTTGGATAGACTCAGAGTAGGGGGAAGCACTCTAGAAAGGGCAGCTGACATTAAGCAAAAGTCTGAAGGAGGAAAATGTGACATTTGTGGTCGTAGTAGTTGACAGGACTGACTATAAGTGATTCGGAGGTATGGCTTTAGCGATTAGGATGCAGATGGAGAAGGGCCCTTGAATTCCAGGACCAGGAGTTTAACCTTTAAATAATACAACCAGTGAGAAACTTCGCAGGTTTTTGACCAGGGGAAATTAGTCTCCTAATAATGCTGAGTATGGACTACTCGGAATGTCTACTGAGAATGTCTAATACAACATTCCAGGCAAAGAGGCTGGTGTAGGTGGTGGGGTGAGCTTGTAAAGGTTGGAGAAATCAGACTGAGGAAACGTGATTGGCGGGCGAGGAGAACCCATATGCTGGAGAGTCCCCAAAGAGAGGGCTGCCATCAGCATTGGATTCTTTAGGGTCAAAAAGAGTAGGGGGCTGAGGAAATGTTATAGAATTTATTGATTTGCAAGCAATTGTTGAGACAATATTAATACATACCATTTATTTTTGGTGAATGTACATTTTCATGAGGGTGGAGGGAGTGGAAACCAGATTTTCAGGAGCTATGGTGAAAGTGGAAAGAAAAAATAAGAAGCACTATTGAGATAAAATAATCCAGTATAATCAATGTTTTCGAACACCTAGGATGTGCCAGAAACCCCGTTAGGTGCTGAGGCTATAACCTGACACAAGACAGTCTCAGTCGCCACCTATATGGGGTTGATGTCTCATGAAACAGACAATAAACAAGTAATTAACAAGGAGTGGATCATGTGCCATAGAAGGAGAAGAACGGGGTGCTCGTGAAGTTTATAGCAACGAAAAGGAGGAAAGAAATGGAAAAATAGCTGGAGGAATGTGGTGGGTACATATGAAATAGTTTTTTTTCCCCAATGAGAGCCATGTGTCTTTGAAGGCGTATTGGAAGGAGTCTGTGGCGAGGACAAGAGAGCTAATTGACAATGCGAACAGAAGCCTCCGGGGAGGCAGGGGCGCTGGAATTGAGCGCAGGAAGAGAGGCTTACTTGTGGGAAAGGACACAGAGTTTTTGAGGCAGGCAGGAAGAAGAGAAAACCACGGTGCAGAGGCAATGCTATTTAGAGGTTAGCAGAAGGAAAGCTGAGAATATTCAAGTCCGGGTGCTTCACCCTCAGAGTAACATTGAGGCTTGAGGGGTAAGAGCGTGGACGCGGCAGTGGGGAAGCACGTTGGGAACGATGGCTCCATTCTGTTCCGAGGTCCCCCACCGCGCTGCCGACCCCAGGTCAGCTCAAGGCAACGGTGTGGCAAAGGCCAGCATGGTATGGTCATATGGCGCCTGGAGTGGTGAAATAGAGCTTGCTACATATCCACAAAATCCACAACTGCTCTTTTGAAAACTCTCACAAAGCACGACCTACATGGAGATCTTTAAAACCAATAGGATTGTGTAGAAGGCATTTTATTCCTGTTTTGTGATACATAACAATAGGACACATTATTTACTTACGTAGGTAAAGCTCTCATACAGGGTGCAATCCCCGTGTGATTTCAAAAAGGGCTGATGGAAGCAATGGAGAGATTGTCAGCTGGTGTCGGAATCCCCCTAAAATTGTGTGAGAGGATCATCAGGTTACAGCGGCCATGGGCCTCCTGATGAAAAGACACGGTTGAGAGTCCATCCCACGCGTGGCCTCTGTCTGAGGCTCTTTGGAAGGATAACAACGCGGCAGATGGAGCAATCCGGGGGCCCGAGGGGAGGTGGGCCCACAGGTTTCTCTTGGCAAGGCCAGTTTCAGATTCGAAGCAACTGGAAACGGGGAGAAGCCGCCCTGTGACTGATCTTCCCCGGCGGCCTGGGTGATGGACAGCACGTCTGCACAGGGCGGCCGCGGAGGGAAAAGGACACGCAGCGCCGCTGCGGGCGTCTGAGGACCGCGCCCGCCTGCCCGGCCGCTCTCTCCAGACCAGGGCCGCCCTCCTTGCTCTTTTCTGCAGCCATGCGAGAAAGTCCACCTCTCAACAGGCCTGCGAGGACGAAGGACAGGAATCCAAAGCCGTGCAGACGATCATCAGGATTTATAGTAGTCCCTTTCATGCAGTTTGTAGTTTGGGGAGTGTAATCCCAGTTCGAGCATCCAGAGAAAGGATAACTTCTGGCTAGAGACGGGGCGGTGTAAATCAAGCAGTTCCTTGGAAACACAGTGTCGATAGGGCCACTGTAATTCAGGAATCCATGTTTTCATGAGGAAAAGCTACGCACCGTGTTGTCATGCCATCCCTGCAGAAATATCTATGTCGTTTAGCTGTGCGCGCATTTCCATTTTATTAAACAGTGTTGCCTATCGTTTTATATCATGCAATAAGTCGCAGTTAAATATAAAGAGCTGTTGCAATTTAAAAATAGATCTAATTCTGTATTGCCACATTTTGCAAGGCATCAGAAGTCAGTCTGTCCTCATTATTATTATTTTTTAATTAAATCTGTTTATCAGATAACCTAAGCCTTTAAAGCCATATATCCTATTTTAATTAAAAAAAATTCTGGCTGCGATCATTGTATAGAATTAAAATCCCATGTAAAATATGGGAAGAAAGGAGGTAAGGGGAGGTCATATAGTGTTACCTGATAAAAGGAGACAGTAATATTTAAAATGAGGTAAGTGTTGCACCGATTTATGATGTATTTTATCTGTAGGAGAAACCATAGTTTATCGTGGTGTCATTCAGCTTGAATCATCAGCTGTATATCTTTGACTTTTTCAATGTAACTGTTGAAAGGAAAAAAACTTTCAAAGATGTGAGCTATGAGATAGATCAAAAGCTTAAAGCAATTTTGCTTTGCTAGTTCAAATGTATTTTTATTGAAACATACTTTGTTGTCACGCATGCATAAATATTATACAGTATCAGTCAAAGAGGTGAGGGTGCAAGAGTCTCTGGGTGTTGTTAACAGAAAGGCAAAAATTCAAATATCCCTATAGCTGCTATAATCTCAAACCCTGCTTCGTATTGTTTTCTTTTTAACATCTAATTTTGCAGTGGCCATTCTTTTCCATATATAGCTTCTATTGTAGAAAATAGAAATAAATTTGTAATGTTATATATACAGACTAAACATAACAGTAAATTTAAGGAACATAAATCTTTATAAGATAATAGGAAAACACTAATTAGAGTGTCTTAGGAAACATTATAGTTCCTTATATGATCCATGTGTTTAAAATGTACTGTTAGTTTTTGTTTTTTAGTTTATTTTTTCTGTCATTATGTTTATATTTTTTGTTGTTTTCAACTGGTACCACTGTAGTCATGAAACAATTAAAATTTGTTAATTGATACTTTGATAGTTTGTTCATTTACGTCTATTTTCTTTCTTTAGCTTCAGATTTTCTTCTATATTAATGCTTTCTCCTCTTTAAGTATGTTCAGAAACCAAGAAAAATATTTTTCTTCAATTATTGGAATAGATTTAAAAATTGTTAACATTTCCTTTTCCAAGAGTTGATTTTAGTTTAGAGTTGAATAATAAAAATAAGCTGTTAAAAAGAGTCATTAGAGTTCTTAGGAATAGGGTCGAACTAGCAATACTGCAGTCTGAAGATAGGAAGGAATTTTAGTTTCTCGAACAGTCTACAGAAATTAGTCCCAAAGGATTTAAATTATTTAATTCAAAAATATTCTGTAGAAGAGACAGGCACTGACAGTAGAGGTAAGAGGACATATGCTACTCTTTGTTCTACGCTTTCAGAATCTGCTATCTTTTCATTTTAGTTTTTAAAGACTGCAGTTACTGAAGTAATCAGAGGTTAATTGGATTTTCTGTATCTCCTTTATCGACCTCTTTTTTAAGAATAAATGCCTAGGATGTGTTCTTGCTCATGTCCTCTTTGGTATTAATAGGGCTAATGATTTGAAATTTTAGGAGGGGGAGGGGAAAAGAATTAGGGCTCATAAATTACATGTATTGATCTCTGTCTCTAAAAAGCATGGATATCTTATAAAATACAGATTCTTCACTACTGTTTCTCACCTCTCTGCAAGTAGAAGAAAAACACAGGTTTTCTTAAAAGGATTTACAAAACGATAGAACAACCTAGTGCTTTGAGTTGGTTTAGCAGTTTATACGAGGAACTTGGAGACTCATATAGTTCTTAGCATTATTTAGAGAACAGCAGCTTGAAGGGTTCTGATGCCTTGTATATCTTACCCAGGCTTTATTAGAATGTTTACAAAAGGACTCACTTCATAACTCACATCCTTTCTTAAAGCAGTGGCTATAAAGCAGCAAACATATGACAGATGTGTGTCTGTGTGTCTTTTCTGCCTTGTTTAGGCTTTATGGAAAGTGTTTTTTCTTTTTAAAGAAAATCGTTAGTGGAGGATCATTTCACATTCACAAACATTCTTTTGTTTGTATTATTTTTTTAAGCTTGCTTAAGTATTGTATTTTCATTAGGCCCATCAGAGAAAATATTATGTAAGTTTCTGTATTTAATTTAGGCTAAGTTCACATTTACTGCAGCTTATGGTAATAAAATACCTTTAAACATTTTCACCATATTTTATACTTCACTATTTCAAAGACCTTTTTTTTTTGTTCCAAAGTCTCTTTGTCTCCCCCTCCCCCACTCCCTTTTCTCAGTACTCCAGCAAGGTGAACATATTATTGAATGGTGAATGGAGGTTTTAAAAACAGAAAGCATCTTGTAAAAACTTTTGACAAAAAGAGTTCTTTACATTCAAACAGAGAATTACTATAATTGGTGTAAGTATCCAGTATATATACTGAATGAAAACTATGCATGAAGATAGAGAAATGCTAAAACAAATGCTGAATATTAGACCTTGAACACAAAAAATTAATTAACAGCCAATTTATTCATAGTATTTCTTAAATACCTGTTATGTGGCAAATGTTGCAGGAAATATTTTAATTTTATAACCTACACACTATCAATTATTTTGCTTTATTGTTTTTCAGAAAGGAATTGAATATGCCACATGTGATAAAATTGTGCTAATTCATATGCCATTCATTTATCCAATGATTGATTTAAGTGGCAATTAACTAGTTCCACTAGTTAACACTATTAGTGGAATTAGTAACAATTCAGAGCAAAATAATTTTATTAAAATGATTATAATAGTTTAAAAAACTTATTTTGTAAAAATACTTGAGTCCTTAGGGCAAAGAAAGGAATAGAAATAACAAATGAGAGGTTTCTACACTGTTTTCATTATAGCACAGATTCTTTCCCTATAAAAGCTTTTCTATTAATTATACTGGTTATGTGTTAAATTCTAATATGGACTCTACTGTTTCATTATAGTATAATTATAGTATAGTATCATTATAACATTGTATTTGTGTTCAATATTTTAATCTAATTAGATTGCCTTTCACACAGTAAAATTTAATAAAACCTGTATTTTAGAATCATCAACAGCCATTTCTTATAATATGATATGGTTTAACTTGAGACAATTCAACTGGTGTTCTTAGCTCTGTTTCCTTCTCCACACCAGTTTTCTCCTTTCTATCTCTTCATTCTCTATTTTCTAGGAAAGAAAATGTTTTTATCGTTGTGGTTTCAGTTATGTAGGCCTTTGCTTTTAGATACGTTTTAAAATTTTCTCTTGGCAAATTCTTCCAAGATACTACATGAAGTTTAAGTGTGTATTCTGTTTTTGGAGCTGCTTCATGGTTTAGGAGGAAAGTTTTCTAAATTTTTCCTAATAAGTTCATTAAGTACCTTCCGATTAACTAAGTCCTCCAGGCTTTTGATAACTCTTTAGTACAACAGAATAACACTTCCTTTAAAACAGTAATTTTTTAAATAAAAATAATAGAGTGATTACAATTATTTTAATGATCACATTGATGTATTTCATTACTAATATATAATCTTCTTTTGGAGTATTTCTCTTGGAAATTTCGGTTGCAGTTATTTGAGGGCGATAACTTAGTTGTAACGTATGCACTGGCGCTGCAATTACTCTGAGAGAATTATTTGGTTATGAGACTTATGAGGGTTAATTAAATTTTTTAAAAGATCTGTCAGCAAGGGTGATTTCTCATTTTATCCTGATGGATGCTTTGTAAATGACTAAAAAAAAAATCACAAAATAATATTATGAAACTGAATCAAAATGATGAATCTTCAAAGAATGTTTTTAAACATATCTGAATCTGAAGAATACCTTCCAATACTTCTGTTTAGTAGTTTTAAAGCTGCAGTCGTTAAGGCCTAAAAATAAATGAAGAGCAAGGAAACACTCCCATCTTTATCCACATCGATCATCTGTTTATGTTTATCTCTCCGTTAATCCATCCGCCCATCCAGCACCTGCCTGGCCATCTATCAAAACTGATCATTTGCTAGTGTGAAAAAATTACTCAAGACTCCCAGATGTTCTGAAGAGCTGACTTTATTGTTTGCGTTTCACTCTAGTAGTGTTACATTTGAGAGAAATGTCACTCTGCCCTCATTAATTCAAAACTATTTTTTGAAAAAGCAAAATGCCTCTATTTTAACTCACATTCAAATTATGTTATTTAAGTTTTTGATAACCAATATAAAGATATTTGTAAGAACTCAGCATTGCTCAAATTAAATTACTGTTAAATTTATAATTCGTGCCTGCTGTCAAAATAAAAATTCAGGTCTAAATGACACAAAGGGAAAAACTACCTGAAGCTCACCAATTGATTGATTATTATGGGACATACCATCTTTTTCTAAAAGCTCTCATTTTGACTGTGTTATTTTAGGATTATTTATATTTCTCTAATCACTAAACAGATGCTTCATAAAAAAATAGCATTTTATGAATTGAAATAAATCATCAGGAAAAGGCAGAAGACATCAACTTTCAGTCTATTATAGCGAGAACAATTGCAAAAGTGTGTTATCATTTTGAATTTTGACCGTGTGCTTCTTTACTGCCGTAGAGGCACTGAGCCTTTCTGCTCGTTACATTGCTACGGTTCTCCCATCAGAAGACAGGACTGTGCAAATCTGCGATAGCCTTCAATAGGACTTGATGAATAGCAAGAGAGCTTAGTGGAAATGTTGAACTCCTACATGATTAAAAAGCAAACCTTTAATGTAGTTTTTGTTTACCATGTCATAAGTGCAGCGTTGGAAGTTACTGCCAAAGAGTCATTGGAACAGGCATCAGTAAGGCAATGTCAGCCAGCCAAGGCTTTGAAAATGATTCAGTTCCTCTAGCCTTATGACTAAAATAATATCCAGTGGCTCCAGCCCCAAGCCTGGTTAATGCATCTGTCCAGAACACATAATTACTCGGTCATAACATTCCCCCGGCCACCAGCCAACAAACCAATCAGCATTTCTTCCTAACTCACCAGAATTTTTGCTGTGTCAAACTGTTTGATCTCTAGGTAGTAAAAATGCAAAAAATGGAAGGACACTGCACTGGAAGGTTTTAATTTAGAATAGTTTCTCATGGAAATTAAATTTGAAGAGAAACATGTTTTTGTTGTCATGACCGAAGTTGAAATTTTAATTTGTATCCCTTTGCATATCACGGAGTTTGTTTTTTCATCGTAAGCTAACATTTTTAGTCATTTGGTGAGGAAATACTCTGAGAACAAAATAATGGTGAATATATCTCCAGTAAGTATTTGTTTGCAAACTGTTAACAAATATAGTGGCAAAACGTTATCTTTTTGGTTAACACACATACACTGTATGTGCATATAGTTATGTACGTGTGTGTATAGAATTCTTCGTATCACTTTCTGAGAGCAATTAAGAAAGTACATACGCATGGCTATGTATGTATGTGTGTGTGTAGGCTACGCTTCTGCACAAGCTCATTACACTAGAATAATTGTAAATAAGATCCTTGAAATTATTCTAGATTAAATGACATTATTTTCCTATATTTTCCACAGACTTCTCTAAAAATGTTTCAAAATGGATTTCAAAAATAATTTTTATGAGATAAAGGTTCACAGAGTATGTGAAGTTTGAGCTTAGCTATAAAGAATAACTAGATCGAAGCCACCAGCGGAAGCGAGGAAGAACACTCTCCGTGGGCAGAAGACAGTGGCATGCTCCGGAAAGGGAAGGAAGTCGGTCTTTCTGGAGTCCAAAGGGCTCCCGTGGGAGCAGTGTGAGGTGGGGGTGCGATGGTGGCCTGGGTCAGGTCGCAAATCACCTTAACATGCAAAAGGCCTGATGATTTGAAGGAATGACACGGAAGTACTTCAGGGGGTTAACCCGTGGACACATGAAAATACTCTCTCAATTATTTATCTCCTCTTGGCTTCACTTCTTCCTGCATGAGGTTTAGGTGGCTGCATGCCCATTGGAGCATATCTCCGGCTTCAGGTTAAGTATGAGTAGAGAGAAGTATAGACATACTTTGTTCCCACAAACAGTTGGTAAAATTTGTGTAGTACCCCTCTTTATCTCAGACACACGCCTGCCTGCACGGGAACAGACCTGGAATGAAGTTAAAAGGTAATTTTACGGAACACATGCGTCTTCCCGGTAGCTAGCTACGGAACACTTAACCAAGAGCACAGCAAGTGTCCTTCAGAGCCCGGGGGGAGAACTGTGTGTGTATGTACACCTGTGTGCACACGCTTGATGCTGTCTGCTTAGTTTCTCTCTTTACTGTGTCATCGTGCGTGTTTGTGTGTGGACATCGCCACTTGCCGTTTCTGGACTGGTCTTCAAATCTCCTCTCATTTTCTTGTGACGATGTTGCTCACACACACACACTGTATGTGCACATGTGCATGTGCACACATGTCAAAAAACCTTGAAGTACTTACCAAGATACTGAGATACTGTATTATTAATCAATAACACATGGACCATCTCTACGACTTAATTGCTTTATTTTATTTTATTTTTTTTTTTTTTGGAGACAAGGTCTTGCTTTGTTGCCTGGGCATGAGGACAGTGGCATGATCCTAACTCACTGCAACCTCAAACTCCTGGGCTCAAGCCATCCTCCTGCCTCAGCTTCACAAGTAGCTGGGACTACAGGCGTGCACCACAACACCGGGCTAATTTTTCTATTTTTTGTATAGACGGGGTCTTGCTATGTTGCTCAGGCTGGTCTTGCAAACTCCTGACCCCAAGTATCCTTCCACCTTGGCCTCCCAAAGTGCTAGGATTACAGGCGTGAGCCACCGCGCACTGCACAGGACTTTCTTTCCTTTTTTAGTGATTGTATATTTTATAATTTCAAAGGTGACTTGAGAGTCCACTAATATTAATATGGTTAACTACCAAAATGCACAGTGATTCTAGGGAGAGAATGTATGGAGTGCTAAGGCTGCTGCTATGGTTGTACATTTGTGTTTTAACGTCCAACCATACCCTTGCAAGTAGATCTAGTTTGAAAGGGAAACTTGTTTGAAGGATGGATGTATCTCTTAAAGTGATAAATTTAAGAAACTATTTTATCTTAAAGAGAAAAAGACATTATGTTCACGAATTATTATTATAATCTCTATTATTCATAAATCTGTACTGTGATTTCAGGGAATAGACATCAAACATTGAACTCTGTATTTTGAATTAATGGAACCAATGTGCCAAGGCAGCACTGCCCAACAATAATAGAACGAGAGCCACCTACTGGATGTAATTTTATGATTTAAAGCGGTTTATAGCCATGTTAGAACAAGCAAAAAGAAACATAAAATTAGAAATTACTTTTTGTAACATTTTATTTAATCCAATATGTTAACATTATTTCAATATTTAATCAATGTAAAATATTAATACGGTACTTATATTCTTAAAAAATTAAGTTCTCTAATTCCAGTGTGCATTTGACATTTACAGCACATCTCCATTTAGATTAGTCATATTTCAGTTGCTCAATAGCTACACGTGCCCGGTGGCCGCCAGATCAGACAGCAGAGCTCTAGAGAGCAGCTGAACTCATGATCTTGGTGCTGACCATGGCACCTTTGAAACTGTGTGTGCCTCTGTGTCTTAGTCCGTGGATAGCAACATCACGAAGACATTTGTTACACACGTTTTAATCAGATACTTGACTCTAGATTTACCTACATATTTATCATGTTTCTTGCCATTCATTTCTTTCTGAATCTGAGTTTTCCTCAGGGATAAATTTTCTTCAGCCTGAAAAATATTTTAAACACTTGTCTGATGGAAATGAATTTTCTCAGTTCTTGTTTGTCTGAAAGTGTCTTAATTTCACTTTCATTTTTGGAGGCTATTTTTGCTATGTGTATACTGTAATCCTAACTTAGATCTTAAGATATTTTTATCTTTTTTTATCCTACTTTTCTATTTTTCTCTTTATTTTTTTCCTCCATCTCATGCCTTCAAACTTTTTTTTCTTGTTTTGTGTGTGTGTGTGTGTGTGTGTGTGTGTGTTTGTGTGTGTGTGTGTGTTTGTGTGTGTGTGTTTTCCCCCTCATATTGTTTCTGCTGAGGAGTCAGTTGTCATTGTTGCTCCTTTGTCCTTTGAAGGTAGTCTGTCCGTTCTTTTTTTCTTTTAATTGCTTTTAAGATTTTCTCTTTGGATTGGTTTGCAGCATGGCTTTCAACATACATTTCATCATGATGTGAGTAGGGTGTTGATTGCTTTTTAGATTTTTCTGCTTGTACCTTGTATAGCTTTTGAATTTTGGTTTGATTTATTCCATTGATTTGCAAACATTGTTAGTCATTTTCTCTTTAAATGTAACTGCTGTTTCATTCTCTTTCTGGGACTTCCATTACATTTATATTAAGCTTTTATACTAAATCCCTTTATAATTCTTATTTTGTCTCCTGTATTTTTTGTCCTTTAGTCTCTCCATGCTTTTTTCTGAAAATTTTCTTCTGATTTACATCCCGGTTCACTAATCTCTCTTCAACCATCTTTAACTTACTATGAAAATCACCCATTGAGCTTCTAACTCTGGCAATTATATTTTCTGTCCTGGAATTTCAATTTTAAAAAGTAGATCTCAATTCTCTACTAACATTTGAGATCTTGCCTATGTCCTTGAACGTAGTAAACATTAACTTCAAATTTGACATTCTTGTGAGTCTGCTTTTACTATTTATTTTTGCTGTTTTTCAGTAGTGTTGCTTTGGTACCTGTTTTTGGTTTTCTGGGGTTCTTTTTGGTTTTTGTTTTGCTTTTTTCCCTTAACTCTTCTCTGAACATTATGGTTACAAAATTGTTCTCAGTGATAATCCGGAAAAGAGGATTTACTTTTTCCCTCTGCCAGGCACCTGGAAGTGCCAGCAAGATGGGGATCGTCCTAATCCCACTTCAAGTATTGAGAGGATTTTAGGCACTTCCTGCAAGTGCTGCTGGCTACCGCTACTCTCCTGTCCTTTTCCTTTTATGCTTTTCATCTGAAGGCGCGTTCCTCCAGAGTTCCGGCTCAAAGTAAGGGAATCCACCTGGGGACTCCCTTTGGCAGGCTCTGGACTGTTTCTGTTTGCTGAGTCAAAAGCACCGCTCACTCTCTCACCCTCCTTCTCTCAAAGTAAGGGGGGAAAAAAACCCATGAAACAGGTGAAAAGTGGTCACAGGGCTGGGCTCCGTTTCCTGGTTCTCTTTTATACTCCAAGATCCTGAACTAGTAACTTCATCGACATCTTAGTGCTCCCGTGCCTTAAGACAAAGGTTTTGTTTGCTTTGTCTTGTCCAGTACATAGCAGAGAGCTGCTGCAGATTGTCTAGCCTACCATTCCCTTTTAATTCTTTCTAATGCCTAAAGCTGATGTTATTTTTGCCCATGTCATGATCAAACTCACCTCATTACAATGGTGATGTATCTGCCTTTGGTTGAAGCTGAAGTAATATAATAGACTAAAGCTAAGTTGCTGTGGGCTAAGCATCATCTTTTAAAAATCTTCATGTTTTTCATCCCCTTCACTTCTCTTTGCATTCAAGTATAACTAGAATATACCTTAAACGTTTTCCAATGATTTTATATTTACTTTGAGATAAAGTAGATATTTTTCTGTTAAGTAATATGCCCACAAGTAGCTCTGGTTTGCCTCTAAAAATCGTGGCATCTCAGCAAAATGTATGTCAAACAGTAATGTGCACAGAAGCCCTAAAGATGCTTTTGTCTGTTCAGTGTGAGCAGTTTTTAGCACAGCTTTTGAAAACAGCAATTGAGGAGGTTCTTTTCTCATGTGCAACGTGTTTTCTAACTGTGCTACCATTATAGGTTGTTTCAGCTGGGTGGTGGTGGTGGTTGTTTGTTTTTGTTTGATTATTTGTTATTTCGCTCACTCGGATGGTGGAAAATAAAATGGTATTTGAAAAGGCTGAAGATCACTAGTAGATTTCTTGGGATCTAATGGAGATGCTCATAGAAAATCCATCCGTGAGTGCTTTAGATACTCAGGGAAACTTTTATACTCCAGGCCCAGCCAATGTAGAAGGAAAAGAAGGTGTTATTTGATTGCTCTAGAAATTCTCAGTCCCATCTCCCTTAACTCAGAGCCCCCTTAGCCAGCGTGTGTGTATCAGAGTTAGTTTATGCGCCCCCCGACCCCAGGTCCATGCGCCACTAGCCTTATTCTGTGGCAGGAGGCATCCTGCTTCTGTAGAGGAGTGGGCCTCATGTGGCCGCTGCTCCCCAGTTCCTTGTGTTCTTCATAGGATGCTCCTAGAGCATCAGCCCGTCCTCCTCAATGAGAACCTAGGGAATCCAATCGGAGCCCCGTATGTGTGGAACCCGCACGTGTGGGCACATTTCGGACACTGTGAAAGCTAGCGGATAAGTTTTATTCTCTTCCTCCACCTTAAAAGGACTGTCTAGGGACCCAGTAGCTTCAGAAATGCACCCCAGAGGTATCTTGTGGGAACGAGCAACCAGCTCATCATGGAAGTTGCAGCCAGCACAGTGAGGGACTCCCTCGGACTCGGTCTCCTCTCCTTGTCCCTCACCCTGCGTCTCTGGATTGTACCCTCTGATCAAGTGTCAGCACATCTGCTTCTGCCTCAGCCTCTGCTGCTAGGGAACCTGGCTAAGAGACCGTATCAGCGACACAGTGAATATTTATGACTGTGATATTGCTCACTTCTTAGGCCCTTTGTAAACACATGTGCAATATTGATTAAAGACTTATGCTCCCCAGAAGATATTTTGATAAAGATGTAGCCAATGGAAGTTGGAAATGGTAGTAATAGCAAAGATTTAACGAGAATTTACTGTCGGCCAGACACTCTGGTAAGTATTTTGCAAGTGTTATCTTTTTAGTCTTCGAAGCTGCGAGTAGTTAAATAATTCCTCTAGCGTCATGAGTTAGGGTCAGAACTGGGATCCAAATTGTACAATTCCTCACCTTACGTTTTTGACCACAAACCGTAGTACCTGCCCAAAGTTTTATTTTTGTTTTTTTAAAACTGATGTATAATAGATATACATAGTTTCAGGGCACATGTGATAATTTAATACATTCAGATAATTTGTAAAGATCAAATCAGTGTTCTTGGGATATCCAGCACTTTAAATATTTGTCTTTTCTTTACGCTAGAGCCATTCGAATTATTCTCCTCTAGCTGCTTTTAAATACGTAGTAGATTATTGGAAACTATAGTCACCCTACTGATCTGTCGAACACTAGGTCGTATTTTGTTTTTATACTTCTATTTTATTTAGTTTTATTGATCTTACCATTGTTTTCTACTGGGATGAGATCCAGAAACGGCATCCGGGGAAGGCATGCTCTGCGGTGTCCTCCCCCTACTCCTTTCTCTAACAAAGCTGCTCTGCACGACACTTCCCCTGTCTTCGTGTCCCCATTTGGCATTACTTTTTTCACAGTGTTGGCAATGTCATCCTCACCCATAAACTGAGGAAACAAGAGTCTGTAGTTGTTTGGGTGAGGAATGCAGAAACAAGAGGAATAAGTGTCGAAAACTTTTAAAAATTTGTGCAGTACTGAAATTTGAGTCATAAATGTGCAAGAAATGCCTTCACACTGGCCCTAGTTTAAGAAAGTATGACCACTTGGGTTGTTTCCATGACCTAGCAATAGTGAATTGTGCTGCCAGAAACATTCGGGTGTAGATGTCTTTATAACAGAATGTCTTATGCCACAAAGATTGCACCAATTTGCAGTCCCACCAACAGTGTAAGAGTGTCACTATCTCTCCACATCCTCACCAGCATTTGTTGTTTTGGGATTTTTTGATAGAGGCCAGTGATAAAATCCCTCAGCTTTGTTTGTCTGGGAAATTATTTATTTCTCCTCCATGTTTGAAGGATAGTTTTATAGGATATAATAGTCTAGGGTTGAGGATGTTTTTTTTTTTCTTAAGTACTTTGAATATTTCATACCACTCTCTCCAGGCCTGTGAAGTTTCCACTGAGAAGTCTTCTGCCAGACATATTGGAACTCCTTTATACGTTATCTTTTTTCTTTTTTCTTGCTCCCTTAGGACCTTTTATTTATCTGTCACCTTTGGTGATTTGATTATTAAATGACTTGATGTAGTCTTTTTTTCTGTTAAATCTGCTTGGTGTTCTATGACCTTATTAGACCTGAATATTGATATCTTTCTCTAGATTTGGAAAGTTCTCTGTTATTTCTTTGAATAAATTTTCTACTTCAATCTTTCTCTACCTCCTTCTTTAAGGCCCAAAACTCTTAAATTTGCCCTGTGGGGGCTTCTTTTCGAGATCTTGTAGGTGTGTTTTATTCTTTTTTATTCTTTCATTCCCCCTTTTCCTCTTCTGATTGTGTATTTTCTAAGTTTGTCTTCAAGCTCACTAATTCTTTCCTCTGTTGGTCAATTCTGCTGTTGATAGACTCTAATACATTTCTCAGTTTGTCAATTGAATTCTTAAGCTCCAGATTTTCTGCTTCTATTATTATTATTATTTCAATCTCCTTTTTAAATTTTTGTGTTAGGCTTCTGAATTCCTTCTCTGTGTTGTCTTGAAGTTCATCGAACTTCTACAGGACAGCTATTTTTAATTCTTTGTCTAAAAGGTCACATATCTCCATCACTCCAGGATTGGTCACAGGTACCTTATTTAGATTTTTAGGTGAAATCATGTTTTCCTGGGTAGTCTAGATGCTTGTGGATATTTGTCATTGTCTGGTCATTGAAGAGCTAGGTATTTATTTTAATCTTCCTAGTCTGGACTTGTTTGAACCCATTCTCTTGAGAAGGCTTTCCAGATATTCAAATAGAATTGAGTGTTGTGGTCTAAATCTTTGGTCACTGTAGCCATATCAGCATTGGATGTGCTCCCTGCCCAGTAATGCTGTGACTCATGTAGATTTCTGGTGGTACCACCTTGGTGGACTTTGGTAAGATATGAGAGAATTCCAGGATTACCAGGCAAAGTCTCTTACTCTCTTCCCTCACTCTCTGTGTTGGGTGCTGAAGTTGGGGCAGGAGTGACATAGGCACTCCCTTGTGGCCATCAGTCCAAGGTCACACTTGAAGCTAGCCCAGTCTCACCCAAAGCCAGTGGTGACTGTTGCCTGGCTACCTCTGATGTTTATTCAAAGCCCAAGGGCTATTTAGTCAGCAGGTGGTAAATTCTGCCAGGACTTGATCCCTCCCTTTCCGGAAGCATGTTTCCTTCAGGCCTAGAGTGAGTCCAGAAATGCTTTCCAGACCTAAGGCCTGGACCCAGGGGCTTCAGTAAATAGTCTTCTTGGTACTTTATTTTACTATGGCTGAGTTGGTATCCAAGTTACAAAACAAGGCCTCTGGACTTTTCCTTTCCCCTCCCGCCTGCCCAGGGAGAGTGGAAGAAGACTCTCCCTGAGCTGCACTTCCTGTAGTTGTAGGGAGAGTGACACAGGCACTGGCTTGGCCACCACTGCATATTCTCACTTTCTCACTGGGTTATGTGCACCCCGAGTCCACTTGCTCCCAGCCAACACAGATGCAGAAATTTCCCAAGGACCTCAGCCTTTGAGGCCTGACTGCCTTATGAATTTTGTCCAGGCCTCATGCTGCTTTGTGTCACCTGGTGGTGGGGTTAGCTGGAACTCAGGTTTTGGGACAAAGGGTTTCCCTTTGGCTGAGCTGGTCTAAATGCTCCCTCCATCGGTAGCAGCAGAATTCTGCCCTGTGCTGTGTTCCCTGATGCCAGAGTGGCCCTTAGTTTCAGTGTAAATTCCCACAATCACTTCACTCTAATTTCCCTTGTCACATAGATTCTCTATCCACTCCACATGCTGGCAAGGCACTGCCAGGGCATGTAGGGTAGAGGAGACACAGGCAAAGCAAGATTGTCTTTTCTGCCCTCTTCAGTGTCTCTTTCCTGGTTAAAACCAGGTAGTGTGATTGGTCTCCTGATTTTTGGGTCTTTTGAAGGTACTTACTTGCATGGATAGTTGTTGAATTTGATGTTCATGCAGAGGGACGATTCCTGAAGGTTTCTCTTTTGCCATCTTGCTCTGCCCCTCTTTGGTGTTTATTTTTGACTGAGTTACTTAAGAATGCATTAAATGATATGATATGCAAAACAAATTATAAATTAAATATTTGACAATATATCAACTATTGTGAGAGCCAGAACTTTTCGATATCAAACTAGTGAAATTATCAAGTACAGATGTATGTTCAAGTAAATAAGAACAGAGAATCAAAATATTTTCCTAAAAATTTGCTACATTCTAAAATATTAAATTATTTAGAAAATCAGCAATGAAAGATGTTTACAAGCACTGTGGAATTATTTGAAAATTTTACTTTTACTGCTTGGTTAGTAACTGAACTTATGTTTAGATCTAGAGAGACCTTACTTTTTGGATCATACCATATATAAATTAATTAAGAGTATGTTCCCAAAGTTTTCTTTTTACATTAATCCTTGTTAAGCCTGAGCTGTTACTTTAAAATTCCTTCTTTCATTGTGATGCAGCTATTAATTCATGACATGAAAATAATATTTAAATTGAATAAGTTATTTAGCATTTTATCAGGATTTAATAAATGCAAACTAATTTTATAATTAGTAAAACATGGTCTTCTATGTCCTAGGCTGTGTGCTACACACTGGAGATACAACAATAGAAAATGTCTACTACCCTCTTGGAGATTATGGTCTAGTGAAGTATAAAAACAAGTAATTAGGTAATTATTGTATCGTGTGTTATATAATCTTAGTAGAGAGTGTCATGGAAACACATAAGAGCATTATTTAATTTAGAAATGTAGTCTTGATTAGGAAAGGCTTCCTGAAGAAAAGAACATGTAAACTGAAACCAGGAAGAGAATAATTTAAATGAAGGTGTTAGGGGTGGGTGGGTGAGAAGAGAAATGGCAATGGAGAAAATGTTCTAGGCAGAAAAGATTTAATGTGCAAAGGTGACCAGAAACATAGAATGTCTGAATAAGTGAGTTATTTATATGGTTAAAACTTGAAAGAGGAGGTTGAGTTGCAAGATAGAAAAGGTGAAGCTAGAGAGATTACAGGGGAACAGATCAGCAATGTCAAGTATCTCCCACTAAAAATTTTGGATTGTATATTGAATAATAGATAGCCAATGGAGTATTTTAAGAAGGGAATAATGTAATTAAACTTGAGTTTGTAAATAATAATTATTGCTGCATTGTGCAGAATATCATAAAAAGAAACAAAAAATGTTTGAGGGATTTAGAAATAAACTAGGTAAAATACAATACATTAGATAGACAGTGGCAATGGGAGTGGAGTTAAGAAGTTTAAAGATTCTTGGGAGTTGTAATGCAGGTATTTAGTGATTGATAAAGAATGAAGAAGTCAGCTTTGAACATTTGAATAGATGGAGAGAATAAGAGGAAGAACCATTTTATGAATTAGGACAGTATGTTCAAAAATGGAAATGGTAAGTTACAGAATATCCAAGTGGAATGTGTTAGATTTTTTTAATGAGTTGGGCTTGAGACAGCCATTTGAACATAGGTAAAAATAAAAATCATATGATTTGTGAGACTGCTCAGTCCATGATATAGTAGGGGAGAGAGAAGGCCTGAACACAACGCCGATGTGTACCAACATTTCCAAAACAGATAAATGGAAAAACATGAATAATCGAAGGAAAATCAGTAGTGTGTGCTTTAATAGAGGTAAAGTAACAGAGGTGGGAGAGGATCAAAAATGTCAAATGATGTGGGCTCAAGTTAGATAAGAATATTTTTAAAAGTCCAATGGGTATAGCAATAGCAATCTTGTTAAAAACATTTAACTAGAATAATGAGGGCAGGGAGAACTTTTGAAGAAGGAGAGTGAATGGGAGACAAGGAAATGGACAAATAAGTTTAAAGAGTAGTTATGAAAAGGAGAGAGACAGGCCAATGGCTAAAAGAGAATATGGAGATGGAGATTTGTTTGTTTTTAGTTTTTGTTGGTGGTGGTGTAGTTGTTTTTTCTGTCTTTTATTTTTTAATGAGAATTTGGTTTCGTTATTTGGTTAGCTGATTGGCTGGGTGTTTTTTAGGCTGGAAATGTTTGAGCTTATTTGGAGAAGAAATTGTGAAAAAAGGGCTGATATGTGGCAGAGCAGTATTGGGGGCCTAGTTTCAATGCTACTTCTGAAAATTATAGTAGGGAATATAATTTAAACTTATTCCACTGCAATATTTAAAGATCAAAGGCAGCTTTGCTATCTGGCATTGGTTTCCAACAATTTTGTATTAACAAAGAACAATGAAAATTGGGTACTGGTCTTGACTTTGCCACTTTGTCACCTTGGCCAAGTCACTTCAACTTTCTGAGTCTCAGCTATCTCATCTGTATAAACTTCTGTTATGTTTATATATAAGAATATATATATGAAAATGTCCCATACCAATATAATCCTCCAGTAAGCTCAGACAAAAATATAATTAAATAAACAACCACGTAATATGTAAAATATTACTAGAGAAAAAATTCCTACTATTCTTAATACAAAGAATCAACTTTTTGTTTTATTAATCTGTATAGTTTTTTTTGGTATTAATTTCATTTAGTTCTTAATAAAGTACTTATTCTCTTTAAACTGAAATCTAGAATTAATATTTCAGCTTCTTAAGAATGTCTGCTTCTTCTGAAATTAATATGTGGAGTTATTTGTTTAAAAAGATGGCTACAATAAATCTATTTTAAGGAAACATAAATCTGAATATGTTGTAGAAGAAAAAATTCCATAAGCACAATCTCAACCATTGCACTTTTATCAAACTATAAAGCAATCGAAATGTCTTCTCAATGATTTCAAACTATGGGCTTATATTTTCTTCCGTATAAAGCATTATCACCACAACACATATAGCTGTTTCACACTGAGGTCTGGCAAGGAGAAAAAAATTTACAAATGCATTTCCCATTCCTTTTAATAGGACCTATAACTGCTTACCTAGAGAACAAATTTATTCATAATGTAGTATAGACGTAGTGTGGAAAAGTATTCCAAACTCCATTGAGTCATGGCAAAATATACCAAGTTCATGTATCAAGGCTAAATATTTATTGGCAACTTAATCACCCTTTTTTTCTATTATGGCCCCATTTTTATAGAAAATATACATAAAATATTTAATTCTAAGTACTTCATAATAATTATATAGAAAAGAAATGTGACCCTTGACACTGTTAAAAATGGAGCAGTTAGACAAAATATAAAGCCAAAAATATATATTTTATGTGTAAAATATATGTCTTTCATTATAAATAGTATATTTGACTTTTGTAAGTAATAATACATTGAGACATTTTAAAATGTTAATGGTGGTTTTAAGTCTTACATGTATTTACGATGAGATTAATGATCTTAGACCTGTACACTGCAGCATACAAGGTTTATTTCTTTCACTAATGATACATAGAGAATCTATTATCTTTTCTAGTTTTGAAGCCTATGGACATGGTTTATTCATAAAAATATGGCCAAGGAAAGTATGGCGAAATCATCATTGTCCAGTGTGTCATTATACAATGATGTTACTGTAATGGTCATTAACCATTTATAATAGCCATTGCAATGTCATTAACATTTATTGAGTGTCTTTTCTGCATTTATTTATTAATCCTCATAACAACTTTAAGAATTCAATATTACTTTCATCTCATTGACATTTAAGGAAGCTACTGTTCAGAGAATCAATGATCATAATATAACGAATATATGGTAGAGCCATGTAGTAAGTCCAGAGTCTGTGGATATGACCATCATGCAATCCTATTGCTCAATATCTATAAGATAAAATCAACAGAGAGACTCTTAAGTCTCTTTGAGGTGAATACTAGAGGTGGGGTTCTTCCTTTCTTCCTTTGTCTTTATTTTCATTCCTCTTAAAATGAGAATGTGCTCCCCTCCAAATATCTTCACCCATCCTCTTTTATCATCTCCCACCACTCTTACAGTGACTTCCCTACCTTAAGTATTGCCAACTTTTCTCTTGAGCACACCTCTCTGATCCATTCCTCATACATTAACTCCAACTCACTTTTCACTCTTGAGTTTCAGGCTCATATAACTAGACTTGTACTGAAAGTCTCATTTAACTATAAAGTGCAATGGTCTCAATCCACTCCCCATGTTCAAAATGGATTTATTTAGATAAATTTTCATATCTGCCATGCCTGCACACCACATCTCAATAAAAGGCAATTACTATTCCTCTGCACTCATCACAGTGAGTTACTAATTCTGACAACTTATTTTCCTGAATATTTTCTAAATCCATCTTTTCCTTTCCATCACATGTTTACTTGTACTTTTGCCCAGGCTCTAGTCCTTTTATAGCAGATTATAGCTATAACTACCTTATTTGTCTTTGTGATCCCAGTTGTGTTTTGTACCTATCCAGTCCATAATGCACGTTAAAATGGTTTTAAAACCAGCATATCTGATCATGTTTCTTGACCATTAATATCCCTGAAAAGCTTCTGGTCACCTTCTGGCTTCCACCTGTATCATCAGGGTTCTTTTAGAGAAGTAGAACCAATAGAAAATATACAGAATAAGAAGTTTATTATAGGATTCTCTCTTATACAATTGCATGAACTGCTTAAAAAATGTAAGGACATGAACAGAAACTTTTCAAAAGAAGACAGAATAATGGCCAAGAAACATATGAAAAAATGCTCAACATCTCTAATCATCAGGGAAATGCAAATCAAAGCTACAATGAGATATCACTCTAGCGAGAATGGCTTTTAT